>CM074490.1:31401847-31664394 GCA_037389245.1 Oryzias sinensis | reverse complement strand
ATATATATATATATATATATATATATATATATATATGTATATACACACACACACACACACACACACACACATATATATATATATACATTATCAACATGGAAAATATATATAGAAAATATGACCTAAAACTGCACTTCTGAAAATGTCTTTATTCAAATTGTAGCGCATAAGGAGCAGACAAAAAAAGGCATTTTGAAGAAGAGCTTGCTTAAGACATCGAAAACACGGTTGGCGGGTCACAAGCTCCCTGCTCCTTTCCATTCTGATCAGGGACATGCACAAGATTTTAGAGGGACAGGGGCTCAAAGTTGGAAAAAGAGCAGCAAAAACATACACTTTTTGTCCTTTACACAATTTGGAAATATAGTTAAGTTTTAAAATAAAGTACTAAAACAGTACTTTAAAGTACTCANATATATATGTATATACACACACACACACACACACACACACACATATATATATATATACATTATCAACATGGAAAATATATATAGAAAATATGACCTAAAACTGCACTTCTGAAAATGTCTTTATTCAAATTGTAGCGCATAAGGAGCAGACAAAAAAAGGCATTTTGAAGAAGAGCTTGCTTAAGACATCGAAAACACGGTTGGCGGGTCACAAGCTCCCTGCTCCTTTCCATTCTGATCAGGGACATGCACAAGATTTTAGAGGGACAGGGGCTCAAAGTTGGAAAAAGAGCAGCAAAAACATACACTTTTTGTCCTTTACACAATTTGGAAATATAGTTAAGTTTTAAAATAAAGTACTAAAACAGTACTTTAAAGTACTCACCTCAGACCTGTGGTGGTGAAAGTGATGTAATTGTCATTTTTTAGTGTAAACAATTTATTGTCAACATGAGTTCACTATATCACAGACTTGAAAGACGTCAAAGAAATAATTCACTGGAGGGTTTTTACTTTGACATTGTGCTGCAGGCATAATCAACATGAATCAGCTTTAATACATTTGATAATTCAATAAATACTTTTCAAACAAGGTGATCGTCTCGAGGGTTCATTTATAACATCAACGACATCCTGCTCATTGTCTTGCTGCGTCAGCAAACACGTTTAGGCAGAGGAGAGTGGTGTGTTCGTCCACTGAGTAGAAGCAGGGAATACAGGGGCAGAAAAAAAGGAGCAAATTGCATTCTCTAGTCTAGTGCATAATATGAGATATATTTACAGTATCCGAGATAAGAGCCATTTCCTTCCTGACCAACACATCACAGTTTTTGCCTTTCTTGTTCCTGTAGCCATAAATAAAAAAGGCTGTTTTTTCTAAAAATTAGATAAATCTTAAAGCAGGGGTGTACTTATCCTAAATGGAAAATAACTAATCTTTTCCTGAATTGATTGGAAAGATTTTGAAACAGAAATTGATACAGTATAAATAAATGATACAGAGTTTAAAGAAGACATTTCTAATCAGAAAATAATATGTTGAACAGATACATTCAGTGTCAGACCTGTAGTAAAGAAGCTTAATTCACCATCAATAAGGTTCATTTTGAAAATCGCCCAGGTGTTTTCATTAATTCATCGTCTAATACGTTTTATCCCTTTCGGGGTCACGGAGCTGCCGGAGCCTATCCCAGCCTCTCGCGGGTGAAGGCAGGAGACACCCTGGACAGGTCGCCAGTCTGACGCAGGGACGCAGAGACCCACACCCATGGACTCTCCCATGCACACCTATAGACAATTTAGAGTAACCATTGGACCTATGAAGCATGTTTTTGGATGGTGGGACAAAACCGAAACTCAAAGAAAACCCATTCATGCCAACTCCACACAGGAAGGTCCCCCATTGATGTTTTCAGGTCCCCCAGCCGGGACTTGCTGTGAGGCAAGAGCACTAACCACTGTGCCACTGTGCAGCCGCCCTGGTGTCTTATTTTGAATTTAGTATCCGACTTCCTGTCACCGCATGATCAGCTCTATGTTGAATTGATGTGTTGCTCAGATGTCTGTGGATGCAAACTCCCTGACTGACATAAAGCATTTTTCTGACATATTACCCACATTTAAGCTTGTCCAAAACTGTGAGTTAGACCAGAAGTCACAGGTCATAGTTTCTTCATAGTCATAGTTTCTTCACTTTCACGTCTTAAGTTCTCTGTGGGGAAGCAGTTTCTCTCGCTGTCTCTCTTAGTCGGAGTGGAGCTACTAAGATAGAAGCGGCTGATCAGAACCCTGTATTACAAGAACATGGGTAGATACAATTGAGTGAATTGGAGTTTTTTAACCAACATTTTTTTCTGGTATCTCTAACAGGAATTTATTCATGTTAATAAAAAGGGAGGGGGGGGTAGAGAGCACTTTAATACAAGGCAAAAATGACAGGTGCTCAAATACCCCTAGATGTGCACGTACCTGATTCTGATACATCCACTTGTAGAAAAATACATCCATGTAGGTCTTTGTTTTCCTCATCCGAGTTGGCATCTGGCTCAAAACTGTTTGTCAGAATAGCTTTGCTATTGCTCGCCATTTTTGTTGCACCAATAATGTTAGCTCAGGGTTGTCAGGGGCTGTAAGCTAGCAGCAGAGAGTGTAAACAAAGGGATAATGGGACATCAGTGGAGGGTTACTCTCCGTGCCAAAAGTCCCTCCAGCAACTGCATAAACTGTGTTCTAGAAAATTGACTGTCTTTTTTGGGGCTAAAAATGGCATTGTCATAATGAAAAGACAATAGCGGAATGCTTTTACAATAAATCAAAACATGATTGGAATCTTTTCACAGTTCACAAGTCAAATTAATTTATTATTCATTGTTTTGTTGTCTTGTCCAATGCACTCCTGTACTGCTGTCATGGCAAGGACCCCCTTAAAGACTTTTTCTTTTTCTTTTTAAATTATCTTTTGTTTAGCGAAAGGCTTTATAGAAATAATAATCGCTGCCACCTACACCACTATAAGAGGAAATTTAAAAGTTTAACTCTTCTTGTTATCTTTTTTGAACCTTGTAGAGCAGTCCAGAGTTTTGCACAGGCTGATCTCATTGACTGTAAGGAACAGATAAATGTTTTTGCAGAAGTCGTCTCTTCATGAAGCAACACGACTGTTTTGCATAAAATCAGTCACAGCTGACCTTTCTGATTAACCTTTTTTTCTTTCTTCCTGTCGTTCTGGGTACGCTGCTTCTCTGGAGAGCAGAAGAAAAAAAATGACCTTCATGAGAAACCCATGTGCAAATGCTTTTATCAAGCAGCCGTGGAGCCATCACACACAAAAGTGAGCAGCTGTGGACTGTCAGAGGAGGATAAGAAAAGTCTACATCAATTTAGTTCACTTATGAACTCAAAAAGCTTGTTGTCACCACGGATTCAGTTCTGTTAAGTTCATCAGTTTCATTAAGAGGGGACTTACAAAAAAAAACGAAAAAGCAGAATGTCCTAAATGTTTTATAATTACAGATCACTAAAGAATAATTTCGATATTATACAAATCCACCTGCTCTAACAACATTGCGGTCAGTGTATGTGGACAATGTAGGATAATCACAAAAAATAAAAAAAAGGAGAAAAGTGCAAAAAAAAAAGAGAGAAAAAAAGATGGCATGCAATTGTGGGAGGATTGTATAGACTAAGGTATCATTTATGTCAGTGATCTGGTAAAAATGTTGAGAATGGTTCCCAAATCTTACCAAATAGGGCTTGAATTTTTTTGTGTTAGTATATTCAAAAAATTAAACAATACAATCCTAATAAAAAACATTATTTGTGTGTAATATAGAAAAAGTGAAAGAGAAATTAAAGCTTTTGTGCAAAATTAAACAGGTGAAGAAATTAAACCATGCAAAAGAAGTTATGACAAATAATTAGTCCAAAAAGTGATATAAACTAATAAATCTGCCAGATAATTGTGGTTCAATAGACAAAGATTGTTCAATTTTAAATTATAATCGTAAACTGCAACAAAAGCAACGGTTATTGCAAAAACTGTTTGGAGAAATGTTCAAATTTCTAAAGACAATTTACTCTATACAAATATTTATGGGTAAAACATTCAAAGCATAAGGAACACATTTAAAAATTCTATTGTATAAAATGCCTTAGAAATAAGAAAGTTTAAATAGTACTGTGTCATGCATCCTTTGCCTTAACTAGAAAGGGTTGAAAAAGCTAAAGTTATTTTGAATTAACAAAAGTTCTATTATTTGAACTAAAAACTTGCCAAAGTTCTTTGAACAAAGTTGCAAAGACAGAATCAGTAAAAGTTTCAAAACAAAGTTAACGTTCTCCTAAAGAAGCCCATCAATCTGTTATCAGAATGGATGAGTTCGGGTTCAATGTGTCAAAGATGTAAAGAAGAACAAGAACTTCTGAAGAGATTGATTGGAAAGAATCCTTAGACAACTTAAACAGCCCATATCAGTACGACGGAGTATTAGGGCCACCAAAAAAAAAAAAAAAAAGTTAAATTACGACTTTTTATCTCGTAAATTTACGAGATAAAAAGTCGTAAATTTAGGAGATAAAAACTCGTAAATTTATGAGAAAAAAACTCGTAAATTTACAAGATTTTAATTTTAAGTCGTAAATTTATGATTAAAGTGGAAGTGAGCATGCAGAGCAGCAGGTGAACGCCGCGCAGCAGCAGAGCCGACCCACTAAACTTTGTTAAACAGGCGAGACGAATGTTCATTGATAACGTTCCTAATGTCTGGAAGCTCATTTGTTTTATTTACAATTTATTAAAGTTTTATTTATTGATGGGTGGTTTGCAGGATCTCTGCAGCTCGATGAAGCCATCGTCAGTATTCCTGCAGCTGTCCACGTCAATCCTTACTTCCTCCACCAAAGACAAATCTCTACATTTGTGTGACGCTTCCGCCGAGGAGAAGCACTTATTTGTCATTTTCAACGTTCTAATGCTAATATAAAAGACTATTTTCATTCCTCTTTATTGTTTTATGCTGAAACGGGACGTTTCATCTGCAGGAGGGGCCGTATGGAACACTGTTTACTTCCGCATTGGTGTTAAGATGACAGGTTCATGACGTCAGTTCACAAATGAACTTCAGGGTGTGAATGAAAAGCAGAATAAAGGCTGCAGCGATCCTTTGCATCCAAACGTGTCTCTGAGCTCCTTATTTTACGCATTAAACTCTGCTTTACTGACACTGAACCCCGGAAAGACGGTTACACTGACAATAATCTGATTTTGAGTCATCATAAGGTTCAGAATCTCTTTGTTTTTAAAACCTGTAATCCGGAAATAAAGCTTCACAAAGGCTCCACGTATTTCATCTTCAAGATAGGCTCCGATAAACGGACAACTTTGGTGTTTTCTATTTGTTAATCTACGACTTTTTTCTCGTAAATCTATGAGATTTTAAGTCGTAAATTTACGAGATAAAAACTCGTAAATTTACGAGATAAAATCTCGTAATTTAACTTTTATTATTTTATTATTTTTTTTTATTTTTTTTTTTGGGTGGCCCTAATACTCCGTCGTATATCAGAACCCACGTTCGTCTTGTATTTAAAATAAATCTGGATATTTTTTCGGGCAGAAAACCACAAACTCCATTTCTGAACGCAGTCACTTGGCACTTACTGTTACATAAGAGTCAGGTTCATTGCTGTGTTCTGTTTTTTACCTTAGTGGATCAGGCAGTAGGTGAAGGTTTATTCTGTTTAAAACAACAGTGATCAAGGACAAAAGCATGAACTATTTAAATAAAAACTGTAAAAGTAAATAAAACTGAGTGGTCTTGATAGTATCACATTTTTTCAGAATCTCTGAGCTGCTGCTAAAGAAGATTTTCCACCAAGTTTTTAATTTTTTTTTTTTGTTTTGTTTTTTTTTAGGATTGTTCAGAAGAAGAGAAAAGTATCACAAAACAAGTCGGAAAATCTTATGGACATCTCTAGTCATTTCTTCTTTAAACTGAATCAATTTACTAGTCTATTACTTAAAATCTATTTAAAAAATCATATGAACCATTTTGTCATTATTTTGAGGAGAATTACCTGGTCAGGCTGTGTTTCATGTTCCAAAGTGCAATGTTTTTTGGAGCTCAGCAGAAACTTTTATGAAAAACTGAAAACAAGTCTGTAGCCTAAATGAAGCCTTGAAGAACACCCAATTCAACAAAGTTCTTCAAAGCAGTGTATAGATGTATTGTACTGATAGTATTTACAAGCTAACAAAATCTCTGGACAAAATTAGAATGATTTGAGAAGCCTAAAAATAAAAAATAATTTCTCAACTGCCCTCCACAGAATGCTAAAGTTGGCAGATCCCCCTGTCGTCCCTCATCCTGTGCTGTAAGTGAATCAAACCTTGGCCTCTGCTGGGAATTGAAAGGATAGCTGACAGAGAGCAAGTGAGCGTGGTGGAGGAGAAGGGGAATGAAAAGAGTGGCGGAGGGAAAAAAACTGATAAATGGAGGGCCGGTCCCGGGGTCACTCACAGAGAAAGCAGTCGGACAACACAGCAATTACATCAATTTTCATATTGTGGCTTCAGACCGAGCCTTTCCAGGAGAGTGCAGAGCGCACATTAGGGGAATAATTCAGGATTTTAGCCTGAGATTACGCGTGAGAGCACATTATTACAGTAAATGCTCCGAACGCTGAGTGCTGCTCAGGCAAGCAGGCAGGAAGCAGTCACCCAGACGAGGCTGACTGTAATGGCTGGAAAACAAAAAAGTCGTTTTACTGGAAAGCTCTGGGGTTCTGGTGCTTTACTTTGAGAATTTTCTATGAGGAATTCAAACAGGAACTCTTCTGAATGTTCTCACGACAACAGGAGTTCTGGTTGGTCCACGTTGGCGGGATTTGCACGTGCAGAAACAACGACGCCCTGTGTGGCTGTGAATGCAGAACTGCGCAGTGAATGGAGTGGGACTCCAACTCAGATCAGGCCATTTTTATTGGTTTGTTTCATTTTTGTGCACATTTTCAACTCTAAAAATGCAAAAACTTCACATTTTTATCACAGATATACACTTGCCTTTGACTCAAAAATTATACAAACCCTTACAAAGAAAAAAAAAATGCTGTCAGACATGCCGTTTGGTGTTCAGCTTTTTTTCTTCTTCTAAGGCAATGTTGCATGCAGTGTATTTGAAAACAATTGTAAGTGTTCAGATTTTTATTTTTTACTATCAAACTAACTTTATTAATGCATAAAAAACAATCTGAGTAAAACCAATTAAATTTTTTGTATGCAATTTCCTTTTCTCTGTGAGATAAAAAATGTCCAAACCTGTCATTTTTTGGAAAATCTCTGATGTAGTTTTGCACAAAAGAATTATTTATTTTCTGATGTTTTTGTAGCATTAATCAAACTCACAAAAGAAAGCCTGCGGAAAAATTGGAGCTCTATGGATCCAGTGGACTTTAATCTTGTATTTTCTCACAACGTGCAACTTTTGTGTGTCAGATAAAAGTGCTCTTGGCTGTTGAAGTCAAATGTTAAATATTATTTGTTGGTATGAATGAAAAAGGAAAGGGGGAAGTTGTTTTTGTTGCTTCATTTTTTGATGAAAACAATGGACAAATGCAGTGTCAGCATGAATATAAAATGAGCTGGCATGTTCAGGCAGTGCATAGCTGGCTGTGAGAGCAGACAAATGTATATTTATGAGGGATATATATCCCAGAAAATTCAAGAGCAACACTTATTTTAATGTGTATTTTTAGCTCAAATGTTGCATAACATGTCTCCCAGCCAAATTAGAGCTGTGGTCAGGCATCATTTCAGTGCACACCTACAGCGGGCTCACCTGGAGCTGCACCACCTGCTGCAACCACAGTGTTCTGACACAAGAGCAGAGGCGCAGCACACAAAGGCCGTTAGGGTTTTTTCACCAATAAGCTGCAGATGAATCAGATATGCTCTGCTGGCTCGGGCAGCCATGGCGGAGAGGACTGACTGCCGATGGTTTCCTGTGAGGTGGTGCAGGAGTTTGAGAGGGGCTGAAACATCTGTCAGGCCTAAGGCACGCATCTCAAAATGGCTGCAAAGAGCAGAGCAGCATGAAACACCAGGAGATACAAATCCAGATGGAAGCACCCACATATACACAAGGGAAGCTGCTGCTGCTTCTTTCCATGAATTCACAGTCATATTTCTGTAAGATGAATACACATAGTCATGCCAATTGCCCAAAAGTTTTCCCATTATGGAAGTTCTTTCAAGCTATGGGATTGTATTTAAAAAAAAATCTGAAACGCTGTCAATATAGTCTTGCTTAAATAAAATATAGTCTTTGAGGACAGCTACTATGATGATGCGGCCCTCGGTGAAAATGAGTTTGACACCCCTGTTCTAAACTATTGGAAAAGTAAAGGAAAAAATATTATCTTTAATACATTAATATTCTTGTAGTATCTAGATAGATAGATAGAGAGAGAGATAGAGAGATAGAGAGATAGATAGATCAAATAAAAAAACTACAACTTGGAAAATTATGAAGGCTTTTGACAACAGTGGTCAAAATAATGTTTAAAGAGATATATTGTTTCACAGGGTTTTTTGTTGGGTTTTACAACCTGATTGTTGGGTTCTAAAACTTTGTTAAGATGTTGTTTTTGTGCTTTAAAATATTTACTACTTTTTTGAAAACTCTCATACTTTTTTCATTCATTCATCTTCTCAACCGGTTTTGTCTCTTTCTGGGTCACGGAGCTGCCGGAGCCCATCCAGGCCACTTGTGGGCAAATGCAGGGGACATCCTGGACAGATCGCCAGTCTGTCGCAGGGCCACGAATCACACATCCATGCACACTCACATTCCCACCTAGGGAAAATTTAAAATAACCAATTAACATATGGAGCATTATTTTAAATAATGAAAGTATATTTTAGTGTCCATGTTAGTTGGTTTATGTACTAATCACCTTACTTTAAATAACAGTAAATAAACAAAAGTGACCATAAAAACCTAAACAAGTGAGGGCATAAACGATTTTTTTTAATGACATTATAAAAGTGTAGGAAAATATGTACAAACGTGCACTTTTACAAAAATATTGAAGAATAATTAGAAGGTGGATTTATATTAATATGCAAAGGCCCTGGGGAAGACCCAGGACACGCTGGGGAGACTACGTCTCTCGGCTGGCCTGGGAACGTCTCGGTGTCCCCCCAGAGGAGCTGGAGGAAGTGGCTTGGGTGAGGGAAGTCTGGGCATCTCTGCTCAGTCTGCTGCCCCCGCGACCCGGTACCGGATAAGCGGAAGAAGATGGATGGATGGATGGATGGATGGATGGATGGATGGATGGATGGATGGATGGATGGATGGATGGATGATTCTTTTAAAAATCAGATTTAATATTACTAGAGTTAAACTGAATTCACATTCATTCGTTATTAAATTTAAATAAAAAAAAGAAAAAGAAAAAACTACAGGATATTTTCCTGAATATTTTATTCATTTTACCTCCAGGGATAAAAAATATAGCAGTGTGTTTCTGCTCTATTTTAAAGCAAAAAAGAATAGATCAAAACAGCTTTTCTTGTGGAAATGCGTCTAAACCTTCGTCTTCTTTACATTTCATCAAACAGTATTTGTCTCTATTATACTTTATTGAATGCCAAAATCTGAAAACTGACAGAGTATCTTTCTTAATAAAAGGTTCCTCTTCTCGCTTCTTCCTGTCATCGTGTTGAAATCATCCTATAGTATCATAAACATTAGGAGAAAAAATACTTTCACAGAAACGGGAGAAGAAGAAAAAAAGAAATCACTGTGTGAAAGGTAATTATTTCAGCAGTTTGAGACATTTCAAAAGACGCCTCCTGGAGATACATTGCTACTTGGCTTATTTTGTTGTAATGAATGAGCAGCTCTGGGTTTTCACTTACCCCCTCCCTACAGCCAAGGCAGCCATCCGAGCCAAAACACAAACCCAATTACATGAAAAGTCAGAAGTAGATGTGTTTGTCAGGTCTGACGAGAGTCTGGGTAAGCTAAGATGTCAGATAACGTTCAATTAGCACCAACCTTTTAATGCCTCAAGCAGACAGACAGTTTACTCCTACATATCAGTGGCTAAGAGCTGGTGGTTGAACAACAGATAAGAAGCAGGGAATACCTTTATTATTCAGCCACTCTGCCGCTCACAGAGCTTGGAGTTTGACCGTAATGGTTGGTAAACATTCACATTTAGAAGTTACCGGTATTTGATTTATTGCCAATTGACAACATGGAGTGTGGTTGGCTTGGCTGTTTTTATCTCCGGAAACCCCTTTAAGAGATGGTGACATTTGGGTTACAATTATGCATCAACATAAACATGAACACAAGCAACACAACTTACTGTACATCCTAAAACCGGGGGTCTGCAACCTTGATGCGAAAATAGGAATTTGGTATAAATTCTTACTTCAATCAAATACTTTATTGTTTAGGAAAGTACACTTTATTTATGTTTTTGTAGCCATTAAGCCATTTATTTCTAAATGGGGCTTTTAAATATTTACAATATTTGGATTATTACATTGTTATATTTTTTTCTGTATAAAACAAATTTTATTTATTTTACTGCAGACAGCACTATAGTTAAGTTCCTTTCAAAATAAAATACATCCTGTATGGAATAAGATCCTCCAGCTGCAGTAGATTAATTTAAATTAAAAATAGAAGGAAGTCAAACATAGTATTTTTAATCATTAAGACTTGTTTCAAAGTCCTTCTTTTTGTTCTTTACTGTTCAGTATGAACATGACAACGTGTGTAGAGTTCATTACAGTTTTGTAACTTTGCCGCTAAACAAAAACTATGACACTATTGTGCAGCAAAGACAATATTTTCTTCAATTAGTTTCTAATAAATAACAGTTCTGACAGTAAAATGAGCGGCGGTGGTGCAGCAGTAGGGCGGTCTACACAAGACTGCAGGTTCGATTCCCGCCTTGCACACCCATGTGTCGAAGTGTCCTTGGGCAAGACACTGAACCCCACCTTACCTCTGGTGGGAGGTTGGCGCCAGTGTTCGGCAGCGGAGCCACCACCAGTGTGTGAATGTGTGTGTGAATGTGTGTGTGACCGGGTGAATGGGTCTGTGACAGCGCTTTGGGCCTTGTAGGTAAAAAAAAAAGCGCTATATAAGTAAAGTATACTCCATTTTAAAAGAAATTGTCAATGTTGTGCTCACTTTTCTGACATGTTTTAATTAATGAGTGAAAAAAGCAAACAAAAACTCTTGATTTTAGTGTAACGTCAGCAGTGGTACAAAATGGTATGAAGTTTGTCTATGTGTCTCTACAACTCATTTTGTCTTTCTCAAAAGGCCTTGCCTTTTGCCAGGCTACAGTTTAAAATAAGATTTTTTTCTTTATTTGTCTTGCCTCGATGGATGGATGGATGGATGGATGGATGGATGGATAGATAGAGACTGCCTTTGCTTAAAAATCTAAACATAAATGATAAAACGTGATTAATCAATAATTTAATTAAAGCATTAAGCATTTTTCTTGCAGCCAAAGAGCCACAATGTAGGGATAAAAGAGCCACATGTGGCTGCTGTGCCTCAGGTTGCAGACCCCTGCCCTAGTGTCTGCTTACAAACTCAGTTTAAATGGGAGGGAAATGGAAACAGTTCTTACAATGTAATTTGTTTGGTTTGCTTTCACACAGGAGGCAGACCAAGCTGCCTGGAACAGTCTGGCAGTGCGTCCAACCTTATTGGGGGTTAAAAATAGCATGAAACAAAAAAACTACACCTGCTAATCCTCTCATTATAACCAAGTAATAAGTGCCTGCACTTCTTCCAAACAGCACCTTTCCACTGTTAGACATTTTACAACTTTTCATTAGTCCTGCTTTGTCAATTTTGCTCTGTGAGTAGTTAACTTTACTGCGTGTAATAAGTGGTGGCGATTTAAGGACCTACTCCGATGAAAATTGTTTTTTTGGTCTTTTTAACATGTACTTGTGACATTTTTTTGATTATACATTCAGAAAATTAGGATCAAAAGTGCATTTTTTTTGTATTTCCTTATTCAAATTGTTGTGAATCAGGAGCAGACAAAAAACATTCAGTTTCAAAAATATTTAATTTTTTTAACTACAAAAATACACTGTGGAGGGCCACAAGCTCCCTGCTCTGTTCCATTCTGATGCATGCACTGATGTTTTCCTCGTTTGATCTGACATCTGGCTCAGTGCCGTATGGCTGGACAGATTGCTCACCATTTTTTTAGATCACCGTTAATGTTAGGTTGGGAGTGTGAGGGGTGTAAGCTAGCAGGACAATGCAGAAACAGAGAGCTCTCAGCCTTATGGAGGGGAAGAGGGGATGGATTTGCACCCCCACACAACTCAGAGGTGAACTCCTGCTGCCCTGCAGAAACTATGTCCTAGAAAACTACACAGGTTTTTAAAAAAAATGGCTAAAAACAGCAATCATGATTAAAGACCACTGGGAACGAGTTAACAGAAGAATTAAAGATGTGGGTGTTTAAACAAAAATATCTCAAAATAATAACGACTAATAATATCAAATAAATCTAATATTTTCATATTAGATTTTGTGAAAGTGTGAATTTCTTTTCTTATTTGCACTAAACAGATGTAAAAAATGTATAATATTTAAGTTAAATAAAAAAAAAGAACATGAAAGAGCGAAATAAAGCTTTTTGCTTGTACTTGTAGAGTACTGTGTAAAGGTCTTGTACACAGACAAAAATAATAATAACTTTTGACCCATAAAAAAAAAAAACACAAAATCATATCAACAAGTTGCGTACCGCATCAAAATGCAAGTTACAAAAACTACCTTGTCAGTTCTTATTATCTTAAGACAAGTATGGAAATGGATACCCCTCATTATTGATCACTGTTATAGTTAAAGTAACACTATTATAAATTCACTTTTTAAAAAAAAATCTTTATTACTTTGAGTTGTTCTGTTTGAGCACAAACACCTAAAGAAATGTAAACACTGTCTTCTTCAAACCCTAATTTACTAGCTTTAATCTTGCATAATCATGAGGAAATGAATCACTTTGTGTACCACTTTTTGTTCTAACGTAAACTTTTGTAAGAAATATTTTGTTCTTTTTTTTATATAGTATGACTTGACTTTATATAGAATGAGTTGTATTGTTTTCCTGTCATGCCTGGTTTGATGTTTCCATACGAAATGTGTTGAAGACACTTCTGTCTTATTTTCGCATAGCAGGTTGTGCCGACGCTATGCTATGGGAAATCTGCTTAGTCTCCTGGGAATTTTGTAATCTTTGACATATGTACAAAGCTCTCCCAACCTTTGTTTTCCCCGATAGAATTTGCTGTGAGTACATAAACAAATTCAAACTCTGTCAGAGAAGAAGCTCACTGTGTGCAGAGATGCTGCAAAAAATAAATGTGCAAAGGGTGCGAATGTTGTGGAGTGAAACGCTGGAACTATACTAACAACACACAGAGCTCAGTCAGACCGAGTGAATGTGGTTACTTTTGGTTTTTCCTAGTTTTGATGTTTGTCATGAACACAAACCGCTCCAGAATTGCACTTTTTCACACAACATCAAGTTCAAACAGAAGATAGTTGTTGGCTCCTGGTTCCCCGCTGGTTCCGGATCCCTGTTCCAACTGTGATGAATCATCAGTTTTATAAACTGCTATCAAACCATCCTCAACCCACCTGGCACTTTCACAAAGTGGCAAAATCCCTTTTTTTTTCTGTTTCCAAGAGGAAGTCATTTTAAAGTTCAACAGAAACAATGTGCTGTTATAAATTAGAGTGAAATTGTGAGAAAATTCTGCTCAGGTGTGACTTTGTGGAAAAGGTGAGGTGAAAGTGATCAAGTTTTTTTTTCTATGTTCAGGTTTTCCTCAAACATATTTTAACCGTGCTCCAGTGGACACCCACATTCCTCATTAACCTTTGTCATTTTTAACCTTTTTGGCCTAATAATATACAACAGCTTCTGCTCATTTGAGCACTCACACAGGGTGGATTCTGTGCAGAAGAAAAGCTAGGTCTAATATTGGATTCTTTCGCTCAAAAAGCCTTAAGAACCAACTAGTTCTTCCGAATTTTAAATGTCATTAAGATGGCACCAGAAAGCTGTTCATTATATTGAGAAAAAAAAACAAAGCTTATCAAAAAAAGTCTAACCATCCATCTGTGACCCTCTCTAAGAAGCAAGATTGATAGAATTTAAAACAGTGAAGAACTTCAGCGTAATAATGTTTCTGCATCTATAAGTACAGTAATAATTATTTTATGAAACCATTCACAAGTTAAAATAAAGGTAAACGTCATGGCTTTGGGCATTTTTCTTTCCCAAAATTGTAGATTGAGTCTCTACTAGGGATGTAAATGGATACATTGATTTGTATTCCTATAATCCAACCAGATCGATCTGTTGTTGTCTCGTTTTTGAGCGAAATGAGAAAATGATCGGAGTGCAAGTTGGCCCATCTTGATAAATCTTCCTAAATTCTCAACCTTTTTCTGAAAAACATAAATCTAAATTTTATTTCCAAAATAATGACAATGAACATCAGTCTAACTAGTCAACATTTATTGAACATTAAAATATTATCTTTAAAATTGAATGATAAATTATAGTTCTATTGTATATTTTTCTTAAGTCAAATCAGGTTTTTTTCTATATATTTTCTATATATCTAAATGCAATGTTTAAAAGGGAGCAGATAATAAGAATTGTATTCTTCAATTCTGCTCCCTTCTAATCATGAAAATGTTCAATATTTAAGAAAAAACATTTGAACATAAATTTTCATGAAAGGAAAAATAAATAAATGAAAATGAAAAATGAAAAATTGTTATCTGTATGGAGCCAAAGGGATTCCGACTCATTTTAATTTTATTTTTTAAGTTCCTCTTTTTATAGATTCCAGCTTTTTACTAGACCATCCTCAACTGTGCTGATTTGGAAAAAAAAGCTTGGAAAGGTATAGAGCAAAGAGAAAGTTAAAACAACTTCAAACCTGGTGAATTATTTTGAATGTCTAAAAACAAGGTTTAAAATCTTTGCAAGTGTCCAATAGTCTGCAGGTGAAATACAAAATCTGTTTCTCTATAAAGGTGACTTCTTTTTTTGTGGTTTTATTGCATGAGGAGGTTGAACATAGTTTTAGGGTCTAAGCCGATCACAGTGTTGTAGTTGCACTGAATTTTTTTCCAGGGTCTCTGTCAACAGCAAACAGGATGGATTTATTTCCTCTGAAGTCTGTTTGCATGAATGCAGTCGGGCGTCTTCCCTGCAGCCTCTTCTGTTAAGTCTTTACCTGTGAAACGGTTAAGAAGGCTTCAGTTTACAAAAGAAGAGACCAAAAACAAAGACGTGCCTCATGGTTGCTGAATCTTCACAGGCTGTATTGATTTCCGTGTTCTGCTGAATACAGGCAGGACAGATGTTTGCGTGAGAATCCCTGCATGTTTGATATCCTGTAATCCCCAATTTACCAGAAACACAGCAGCCAATTAAAAAGTTGTCTGACATTCCAGCAGCGCTGCGCTTCTGTCGGAGAGAACATTAGCTGGAATTTGTTTTTCAGACAGCATTTGAGTGCATTTGATTGGATTGGTCAGCATGGGCCTCACGTCCGTGGCATTCTGTCTGCTGCTGCCTCTGATTGATGAACTGGTGTTAGTGGGTCTGCCCACCACGGCTGCAGATACAGAAGAGAGAGCTGACAAATGACTCGGCGCCAGCGGAAACGTTCATGCCGGGGAGGCGGCTCGCAGAGAAGGGTATCGACTGTGAGAGCGCTCATCCTCTCTGCTGTCTGATCACATGCTAAGACTCGAGCCAGGAGTCAAATCTCTGTGTGGCGCATATGAAGAGCTGTGACTTTTTACAGAGATTTTAATTGACCTGCTGGGGGAGACGCTGCAGCACAAAGCTCTGTCATAAACAGCGATGAAAAAAAAAAAAAAAAGAATTGTACTTTTATAGAGACAATTATGATTTATTAGAATTCTTTTCTGGAAAATCTTTTATTGAGAGTTTATTAAATCTGTGATACAAAGAGACAAGATGCGACTCTTCCTTCTTTACAGAATGTTTGTCTTTAAACCTTCCTCAGGTTTGGCTCTTTAGTGTTTGAATCTTTCTACAGAAATATGTTTCTAAAAGTAAAAAAAAAATGGAAAAAACACATTTCTTATCTGCATCCTTCGATCTGTAATCCTAACAATTTCTATCCACTTTATATTTTTTGAATGCTGATGTTCCAGTACAAAAAGTGAAGGAAATTTATGTTGGCCACACGTAATATGTGCAGCCAAGATGCACATTGCTTGATTTACCAGACGAATTTTAAGTGCGTCTAAGGCTGAATTTTGTTGCTGGCCACACATATTTAAAGTTTACATTTAAAATTCTATGCGAATAGACACTTTCTTATTTGAAAATCTGGTATCAGCCTAGTAATGGTCAACTTGGTGTTTCTAACATGTTCTTCTGGCATTCATCTCCTGATTGGAGCATAAAATAATTCAACATTAAAATTGTATTTCTGAATTTTTCTTTCTTCAAATCAGGAGCAGAAAAAAAGCCATTAAAGATCAGATTTTGACACAGCAAGTAAAATGGGCGGGCCAAAGTCTCCCTGCTCTGCTCCATTCCGTTGCACACACTTGTACGTTGTTTTTTTCCTTTTCTGAGCTGGAATCTGGCTCAAAACTGGATACCTCTGATGTTACTGGTAATGTAGACTTGGGGTTAAAAGGAGCTGGAACATAGTTGGAGAGAGTGTACACAAAGGGATGATGAGATATCAGCGCAAGCTAACCTCTGTGCCAATGGTCCCGTCCCCAACTCAGGCAAATTTTCTGATGAACTTTTGCTGCTCTATAGAAACGAAGTCACCGCTTTTTTGATTTTGCCTACAAATGGCACAATAATAACAATTAAAAGATCATTGGGAACACTTTGAAAATAGATCAAAGGTGATTAAAGTGGGACTTTAACTGTATGGTCAAGTTAGGCCATTGTGTGATAGACCACAGTAAAACTGAACATCCAAAAAGAGTAAAGAGTTCGGTGTAGGAAACTTTACATTCAAAGCCAGCCTGAAACTATTCTTAGTAAAAGGGAAGAAATCTAGCCAATGCAAGAAATATAAACTTGTATGCTGCAAGGCGAAACATGGGGATTACATCATGAAGACTGGAGGAAAGAGTTTATTATTCCAGGCGTGCAGTCATTAGTGAGAATTCTGCATGAGGGAAGCTTTAAGTTAATTTGCAAAGGTTATGATGAGGTCCTTTATAGATCGATGCATTTGTGTTTCATTTTGTGTTACTCTACTGTCCCCAGATCATGCTGCTTACTGATCCTGAGGTGGAGAGCAGCCTCCTGATCAGCTCAGACGAAGGAGCCACTTACCAGAAGTACCGACTGAACTTCTACATCCTGAGCCTGCTCTTCCACCCTGAACAGGAGGACTGGATTCTTGCCTACAGCCATGACCAGAAGGTGAGTGAACAGTCAAGTTAAGAGGGCCAGAAACCATAGAAAGATGCTGGGACTTCAGTCGACAACAACAAGAGGTTTACATAGCAGAAGTGAAATGAGTCTGCATGGTAACATTTAGATGGAGTTCTGAAAGTTCATGAAAGATGATGCAAGTTGGTCCAGGAGGGAAAGACAGAAGAAAGACACACACCCACACACATTTCAGGTTTTCTTTCAAAATATTCCTCTCTGCTGTTCCACTGAGGATGAATAAGGCAAATTAAACTGATGAAATGATGGTCCACCGGTCCGTGAGTCACTTCTGAATGGTCCAGAGAACAAACACACAAGATTATTACATTTAAAAAATACATATTTCCTAGAGTTTTTTTTCCATAATTGCAAAATATAGGCAAACATTTTTTGGCTGTTTAGAGTAGTAAAAATAAATAAATAAATAAAAATAATTTAGAAAACATGCTTGAACTGGCACCGACGCAGTGAACATTGGTCAACAACCAACGTGACAAAGTGTTAATTGTCTTTAACCCTTCAAAACAAAACTTTGATTAAAAAAAGGATACCCATAAACCCCTTAAATTCACTGCTCTTATTCAAATAATATAAAAGGTGCAGAAAATCACATTTTCTTCATTCTGTTCCCTTTCATTTCTCTTGATACACAACTTGAACAAGATCCTTTGTTTTTGTTTTTTGTGGAAATGAAATTGAAAATTGAAATTCAATCCAAATGCTAATAGCTAAACGTCCTTTCTTATACTACGGACACTGATCAAAAATTCGGTTAGGTTTTGCATCGTTTGACTGTTTTAGGAAATCCTGGTATTTCGCCAAGTTCTGCCCGCCATGTTTTTATGTTGTTAGTAAGCGAAAATAAATCTTTAATGACCAGCATTATTTTGCTTTTTAAGGATCACCTCAAAGGTATCTTTTGTTTTCAGAGGTGTTATACCACCGGGTGTTATGGAGTATGTTAATACAAAGCTTAAGACTATGTTTTTCCAGGTAATTTAGTTTTCCAGGCTGCTTAGTTGCACAAAAATGAGCTAAAACTGACCCAACAAATTTGATTTGATTTTATTTGAAATGGTTTATTTCAAGCAATCAAATAGAAGTAATACACAAAAGCAATATAATCATCAGTTATACATTCATACAGTAATCCAATCAAACTTTTAGATAATTAGACATAATTAATAAAATTGCTTGAAAGGGAGTGGAAAGAAGCTAACTTATAATCCCACCCCGTTGTACTATAAACCATTTTATTTAATGATTTATCATCCGTTCCTAGGTTTTATCAGACAGAATTAAGAATCATAAGGTATCAATAAAGCATGTGCCAAAGATGAAATTACTTAAGTACTACGTCAAAAATAACTTTAGAAATCAACATGGCAAATGCAGCATCTGAAATATATGCAAATTATGTTACTTTTAAAAGTCATTCATATGCTTTAAAACATACCAACACTACATCAGTAAAATAGACAATAACACTGTTTCAGGAATTTTCATAGAAAATTTTACCAAGTATCAAAAGTTAAAAACATGTGTACCATGCTACATTAGAAAGATTTGAATCATTTTATCAATTTTAGAGCTAGTGAAGTAATATCATCAAAGTCAATCACTTTAACAATGTCATATTTAACCATTGTTTTACTTTAAATATTTTTTTCTTTTTTCTTTTTCTATAATAAGGTAATGCTGTAAGTGAAAATAAAGGGTCCATAATCTGTCGCATTGTCCAAGGTTGGTATTTCTTCTTTAACCGATAACAGCCGATCTTCTGGGTTCAAAATAGTTAATAGTTCTTCTTCGATGTTATGTCTGCAGACATTAGATTCAGGTCCATATCCTTCTTCACGGATATCGTCGCACGCCGCGTAAGTTGAGGTCAAGTTGTTCGCAGGTCAGAACTCTGCTGTTATTCAGGTGACGCCAGACATACAGAGAGAGAAAGTGCGATGATTCCAGGTGTCATATTTCTTGGAAATTATTTGCTTCTTGATTTATTACTTCTCCACGCTATTTCAGACAACCGCAATCGCACTTCAAGTCTTTCAGTGGTGTTCAATGCATCAGAACCTTTGGCTCTGTCCAGTGGACCGAGTGGTTTGACGAGATCCTGCAGCGCCTTTAACCCGCGTTTTCTTGGTTACGCTTCCTGAGAAGCCGTGCATGTTTTGAGATTTCAGCATTCCTTCTGGTCAGATGGTTTGTTCAGAGAACAGCAGATCCTCTGAGATTTGGGCGCTGATTCATCAGAGCCAGCTTGTGTTTGTGATTCACAAACCCGATGAGGATCGCTGGCTTATCCGCTCTCCTTCTCCTGGGGAGCAGGTGGCAGGTCTCGCTGATGGTATTGAGATCCAGGAAACTCTTTAGAGAAATGAATGTATTTGCTGTCTCCAGCGACGCTGCATCTATCTCCTCCTCAGATAGCACTGCCAGCCACGCTTAGCCTCTAGCATTAGCGGTGCTAGCTCCAGCGTGACCAGCTTCGCCGAGGCTTGATTACCCAGTGAGAACATGACATTATTCATCCTTACTTGCTGCTGTTCCACATCGTCCAGTCTTTTCTCCAGAATTCGACCGGTTTTCGCTGTCGCTTTTGAGCCCTAGTCTCGAACCTTCCATCACTCCCAGAGTGGCGTAGTTTAGCCGACACTTGATCCATAAAACTTTTTCAGCCGCTTCTTGAATAATGTCAAGAGATTTTTGAGCTCTTCATATTCCTTGGGGTTTCTTCTCGCATGGTCAGCTCTCTTTTGGAGAAATTCAACTTAAGTAATTTGAAGATAAGATTCAAACAGAGAGCCAAGACCACTCGCTCTGCCTTAACCCGGGAAGCTGAACATAACAAAATCATTGTTATTGAATACCCCTGATGTCAACGGTGTAGCAATGCAGCTACAAATCACAGCAAACTTCTTTCAGCCATTGCCCCGCTCTCTCTTACATCCTCCCTTTCTTTCTCTTTATCCTTTTTGTTTCTAATTACAATTACTCAATTAGCATGTGCCTAGTTTCTGGGGCTGTACAGTGGTGCAGTGGTCAGCGCTCTTACCTCACAGCAAGAAGAAGGCCCCTGGTTCAAGTCCCTGCTGGGGGACCTTTCTGTGTGGAGTTTGCATGCTCTCCCCGTGCATGCGTGGGCTTTCTCCGGGACACTGGCTTCCTCCCACCATCCAAAAACATGCTACATAGGTTAATTGGCAACTCTAAATTGTCAATAGGTGAGTGTGGAGGAATGGGTGATTGTAGACACTCTACCCAAGTGACAGACTGGCTAATTCGTCCAGTGTGCATCCCCTGCCTCACCCATTAGTGGTCGGGATAGGCCTTAGCAGCCTGTGACCCCGGCTAGGGATAAAATGGAATAGAAAAGAATGAAGGGAAGTCTAGCCTAAATTACAAATACACACCTATGACTTAAGAACCACAATCCCCTGTTGCAACAGTAAAATATGTCCAACACAAGACATATTTAGCTCTTATCTGTCTGCTCAGCTCGTGGACAGACAACTTCAAAAGAAAAATATATATATTATTAAGATAGAAAAAAAGACTGACCTGATCTGGACAACTTTCACACAACTGCACTGGAAAACCTGAAAAGCCTGGAACACAGTCTAGATGATATTAAAGATGTCTTAGGGATAAAGCTGCTTGACAGTATCATGTTTATGCTATTCTCCAGAATACCCTTACCAACAGTGCATCACCGTGATTACATTAATTATGTGTATCCATCAACCTGAGCACCATGCGTTGACGTCTTGATTTGCTTATGTCAATGATGCTAACGGAAAACGTGATGCAACAGATGCTGGAAATCAAACAAGCACTCAAAAACCCAGGAAGCTTTAAGTTTGTCAGTTGTTAAAAAAATGATGACGGAGTCTTCAAGCTTTCAATGGAATCCAAAGGAATTTAGATCAAGCTCTAAGAATGAAGTGATTTGCTGAGGGCAGAGATGCTCAAAGCTCTTTCAACAGTTCAACCATCAACATGGTCGGGTATATTCGGTTCTGTTAGTAATACATAAGTTAATGAGTCTGCACTTTCAACCACTTTTTTTAAACCCATTATATAATGATCACAAAGAGAGAGGGAACCATAAGAAATAATGGATGTTTCTGTTTCTTTATTTCATTCGATGTGTATTTTTCATTTTAAATAATTTAAACCAGAGTCACATATAAACATGGCATATGTGGTGTCATGATTTAAAATAATATTAAGACTTATCTATAGAGTGGTTTAAATTGATGACATTCCAAAATATTTGTTGTACTATCTATGTTTTTTCCTTTAAGTGATGAGGCCACTTTTCCTTTTTATTTTTATTTTATTTTTTATTTTTTTTAGAGATTAATAAAATCAATGTTTTAAGTATTTAGTACAATGATTAAATTAGTACAATGAGATACAACTGCAAATGAAACACAGTGGTACACTCAATCAATAAATTACTATTCCAAAAGATAGATAAAGACATAATACAAAGTAAAACCAATAAAACAAAAGCAGAGCAGAGTCTCTTGCTGGCTGAACGACCTAAAAGGGTTTTAAAAACACCTTCTACAGTGTTAGTGCCTGATTAACCTTCAATGGTAAAGTGTTCCGCAGCTTTGGAGCACTTACTAATAAAGCTATACTCTTGGTAGAACATCAAATTACTAAATGATCAAGATGTTATCACACAACTACAAGCTTAAACTTACAGCTTTTACTTAAACAACCAGTGGAACTTTCCAGTAAATTTGGACATTATTTTATTACAGCTATAACTTCGTGCTATCCTAGACATCGCAACATTGGGAGGGATCATAAAGCATCTCACAAGAGTCTCTGATCGAAAAAGGTCTTAACCCTTGTGCTATATAGGCACTTAATCGTTGGGATAATATCTAGACCCACTCAGATGGTGCACTGAACCTTTTTTTCTTCAGTGATTTGTGATCTTCACTGGTGTCCATGGATTACATAAAATCTTTCCACCTTTATCCACCTTTGTCATGGTGGGAATAACAGGTTAATTGTCATCTTGACCCCATAGAATAGCACAAGGGTTAAAGTTTAGCATTCAAAGTTTGACAAAATCTTAACCTGAGCTTTTGTACTAATTTAGATCACAATTATTTATATTGCTATTATATTGTATTATACTGTATTTTTTTAGAATTAATTTTAATTAGTATTTTGTAATAATGTGTTCTCCGACAAGACGCAAGTTTAATACTTCGGGCCTGCAGTTTTGGGCAGCTCAGGAAGATCTGTGGTTTAGCTGTTGGAGCAGACAGCGGAGGAGAGTGAGTTATATCTGGCCTTGATGTGGGACAGGTTAAATCTAGAAATCAATTTAAGAGGAGCAGGCTATGGTTTGTAAAGGGGCAATGCAGATACGCAAATGCCGACGTTCAAAGAGGAGCAGCTGAGGGTAGAGACACACTCCGAGGCGTGAACTGTTCGTTTCAATGTGAAAAGTCAACCCTAAATGCATAACTTAAGCCAAAACTAATTAAATTTTTAGAACTCACTAAGGTAGAAAAAAATTTGTCTCACTTAATATAGGACTGCCACTATTCTTAAAAAAGTTAAAGTAATTTAACAAAATTGTTGCAAAGAAATTAAACTTGTCCTCCCTGGGTGGGTGGAGGTTCTACCCCAGATGTGAGGAGTTTAAGTACAGAGTGCAAAGCTCTCAATTTACCGGTCAATTTTCGTTACAGTTTTCACCTATGGTCATAAGATTCGGGTCATGGTTGAAAGAACGAGGTCTTGAATACAAGCTTCTGAAATTCTTCGCCAGACGTGCTCCCACACACTAGAGATAGGGGCACTGCGGAGAGGGCTGGGAGTAGAGCTGCTGCTCCTCCACATCCAAAAGAGCAAGTTGAGGTGGCTCAGGATCTAGAGGTCCTCTAGACGCCTCCCTAGGGAGGTGTCCCAGGCATATCTCTCTGGGAAGACCCAGGACAAGTTGGAGAGACTATGTCTTTCGGCTGGTCACCCCAGGAGCTGGAGGAAGTGGCCATGGAGAGGGAAGTCTGGGCATATTTGTTTAGACTGATGCCCCCGTAACCTGGTCTCGAAAGAGTGGAAGCATGTGGATGGATGGAAAATGGAAAGCAAAATTGTTCCCCTTTAGACTTGAAATAGTGAAGGGATGTGTTTTTGAGTCAGTCTGCCTGCCTGACATCAAGAGGATTACCTTTTTGGTCTTTCTTTGCCTCGTCCTACTCATTATCTTCATTAAGTTAATGCAACTCACCTGGTATTTCAGGTATTTCTGACTGTGTCTGTCGCACCATGGCCAAATGATGAAAGAAGATGCTGATTTCAGCCTGCAGCCTATGTTATGAACAGATCAAAACTCTCATCTATTTATGACCTCGTTGCCGCGTCCAAGTTGAAAACCTTCATCCACTTGACGTGATTAAAGTGTTTGAATTTTCTTTGTACAATTCAGGATGCTCTCTACACCATCTTTCAGTCTTTGCTCAATTAGCCACACACCCTGGTCAATGGAAGCCAGAGAATTTTTCAGAAGATTCTACTTTGTTTTCCTTGTTTATTGACATAAAAGACTATTTCCTTTTCATCTCTGAGTGTTGCCTCTAGTTTGTCCATATCCAGACACACTACAGCTTGTTAATACTTTCTAATCCATAGATGGAAACACCTCTGGAAAACATCAGACTCTTTCATAATTCTCTGAGGAGTAATGTCAGTAGAAAACACGATGAAGAGAAATGCTTGTCCTGAATGTTTTGACACATTTTCCATATTTTCTTAACTTTTTAATTCAATGTGAGCCAGATCCAGAAAAGTTATTTCCAGTTCAAAATGAGAGGATACATCAAAGAGATAAAGTAACGAGCTGATGTGTCAGTTTGACACTTTGACTTTTTTCATGATTTTTGCTTTGTGCTAGATTAAATATTTTTTCCTGTGTAAAATATTATCACAAAATAAAAAGCAGCATTATCAGTAAAAAAACACAAGGAATATTAAGCTATCCCGCCATTCAGTTTTGCACCAAATTCTAGCTTGGACGAGAAAAACAAAAACGCACATGAATCTAGTTATCTGTGTTTTATGCATAACTTATAAATGTGTGATCTTTATCATTGTCTAATATTAAAGGAATGACTCGCTTGTCCAGCAAGCACCACCTTGTTTTTTTTTTGTTAATGTCCAAAAAGTCAGAAAAATTTCAACTTTCTATAATATTTATGACTGATTAACTTATTTAAAAAGGTCATAGAGAGACATTTGAAACTGTTTGGTGCCAAGTTAGTGACTGAGATGAAGTGAGCTGAAGTACAGGTATGGAGAGCACGGTGATGAAACCATCCTGCCACTGTCACAGTTGACTTCAGTGCTGTGCATTTTACGCATCACCCACAGCTGTCAGCCTTTCCAGCTTGGCACCTGTCACCAATCATCTCACCTCTTGCCACCGACTTATTAAAACCTATTGGGTCCATTCTCTCTTGGTGGATTTCCTCTGCTTGGTCCTCCTATCTGGTAACCTGCTCTAATCATTTCAATGCTGGTACTTAGGTTGGGTTCTATTGTCACTACCAGCTTAAGTGTGTCAGTGTACTATCTCAGCCTGTAGAACTTTTACCCGCTTCATATAGCCTCAGTGTGTTTATTATGGCTATTGGCAATAAAATAATTGCTCTTTTCAGTGCAGATTGGAAAATGACTCATACAATTAAAGCAGGAAATCTCAGAAATGTTTACAGCCACTTTGAGCAGATACTTTCCTTCTGTGTCTTAGATGGTGGGATCATACACTATAGTTGTGCTACTGTGGTTTGTTTATTTAACAAGAATTAGAAGTTGAATTTTCTCATTTTCACCAATTCATTCATTCATTCATTCATTCATTCATCATTCATTCATTCATTCATTCAATTCATTCATTCATTCATTCATTTTTCTTTCTAAACCCGCTTTTTATCTCCTTTTTCGGGGTCATGGGGCTGCCAGAGCCTATCCCGGCCACTTGTGGGCGAAAGCAGGGGGCACGGGACATCCTGGACAGGTCGCCACTCTGTCACAGCTTTTCTTAGTTGAGATAATCACCCAGTCAATTTTAGATTAAACCAATTGCAAAAACATGTTTGGTTTTGGAACGAATTTAAATGTTGTTGAATCTAGTTAAGGTGTTGGGTAAGCATGAGGCCACAGTAAGGAGAAATAATTGTTCTCTAACGAGAAGAGACTTTCAGCTCATTCAGACTTTGTAAAAGCAGAACATTTTGGCTAAAACGGACGGTTAGGGTCACTTAGATTGAACTTAAGTTTTATAAAGGGAAATTTTTCCATGTAACATTATATATAGAGATGGTATTAATTTTTTTAATCGGGAAGATTCAGTCAGTTTCAAAACTGGATGCTCCGATAGTTTGGGATTCTGCCTCCAAATTTCAATCAGATAATTCCTAAAATGAGTAATAAATTAGAACTTTGGATAAGAATGAGTTTTTCAGTTTAAACTTTGTAATTGTGCCAAGCCTTATTCTTTATGTTTCTAACAGCCAGTCAATAATAAATGGTAAACATGATTTATTTAACAAATTATCAACTAAACTGTGGCTGGAGCATTTTATACATCTAGCTGAATGCTTTATTTGAGAAGAGTTATAATAGCTAGTTAACGAGATTTACAATATTCTTATCTTGAACCAATAAATGCATAACATTACTGGTTTCAGAAATATAACAGAGACCAAAAAAGTATTGTTAACATCATAGTTTAGGTGCATATTATTAGTTATTTTTGTTAAGTTTTCTAACATTTTGATGATAGGATTAGGACCTTTTTTGCTTCACATTGCCTTGTAGTTCGGGTTGATTGCTGGATTATTAAGTATTACTGGTATCATCAACATAGGTATAAAGTGCATTCTTTTAAGTAAGGAAACAAGCATAGAGACATGCTCTACAAGGATGATTGTGCAGAAAAAAGAAAGATGCCATGTGGTCTACAATATGAGCTTTCTGTGGGTGTGTTTTGATGTCACATAAAATATCTGACATGTTGGTTCACATTGGAACCAGAAATTATGCTGGTTAATTAATGCTGGTTAATGGGGTCCAATGTGGACATGCCATTACCTGGAGTAGTTTTTAGTTCTCCAGTCTTCCCTGGGGAATTGCAATATTGTTTTAATCAAAAACAGACATTTTAGTTCAGCAGCCTCTGAGAATGTTCCTTTGAGACCTTTTTTTAAAAATTAACATTTACTCAAACCACATCAGTGATTTTTCTTTCCTTGATGGGGTCAGGATCCAGTTTTATTCCCCACTTCCCATTTTCCACCTCCTGACTCACCTGTGCCCTCAGCTACATGCATCATATCCACTATGGAGAGTGTTTCTTTTCACTTCCCACTCCACCTCTTTGGCATTGCGTCTGCATTTCTTGATAGAGAGACTTTTTGGAGGTTGTAAAAGCCGTAGCTGTCGCCTTCACCCCCATTCCTGCTTGCTGCCTTTTCATCGCCTCTTGCTTTAGGAGGTAATTAGTCAAAGTGATTTCCTGCCCTGTCCTCTTCCTTTCACTTGCATCTGCTTAGCACAGCTTGGCATGAATGTCATGGAAATCTAACCATCAATGCTGTTCTGTCTCCCTTTTTTTGCCATGAAAGCCCAGACAGCGTGCAAAAGTAGGACAGTAATTTCTACACATCCTGTTTTGAATGATTCTAAAGAAAGCTTTATTTACAATATTTTCTGCTAATTATATATTGTTTTTTCATCCCACAGGTAAAGAAAATGAAGATTATTTCAATCTATCTTCTAAGGACTGTATCACACGCTATGACCAAAACCTCTGGAAAATCAAAGCTCAGTTCTTTCCTTAGTGTGCTGTCAATCATAGGATAGGAACACCTGCGCGTGGATGAAAATCCTGGAATATTTTTGCACACTCTGTATCATTGCTAACTGGAGTCTAGCTCATTTGAAAAATATTTCATAATGACTGACAAATGAGACTTTTTTATTGGAGAAAAACACTTAAAGTGAACATTAAAACAGATTTTTCAAGTACTTGTTTAAAATATTTACCAGTGATTTGGACATTTGGACTGTAGTAGCTTCAAAGTTTTACACTGTAATTAAGTGACTTTTCAAAAAGATAATTTATGCATCTCCACATATCATTAGAATGACCTTATTGTGATAATTTTATGGATGTTTGAAGGTAATCATTCCCTCAACTCTTCTTTTTGAACTATATCAATGAATTCCTAAGAACAAGAAGTTTTTCCCCTTTTTATCTGCTAATAAATAATTGTTCACACATCAAGGATGACTGCTCAAGCTCCAAATGGAAAAAGTCCAACCTGAAAAACCTGAAATGAGCTCGATAGCTGATCAAGCTGCAGCTGTAAGCTGCAGAGTAAACATGTTTGTTGTTGAGTTTGTGATTTAGGCTGTGTTTGAGCAAACTGATTTACATGAACTCATTACTGTGTCAAGGTTGTTGATGTTTCAAAAAACTCCATAAAAGGCAAAGCGCTCATATGATGAACTTTCTCCCTGACATGTCTCTACGCTTTGCTTCAAACGCATAAGGCAGTGGTGCAACATGATTCTGGTAAATCGCCTGTCCGTCCTGGGGGAGGATCCCTCCTTCATGTGGGCACCCCTGAGGTTTCTTCGTTTTTCCTTACCACGAAGGGGGGTCAAAGGGCAGGGATGCCAGTTTTTTAGTTCAATTTAATATTATCCTATTGAATTCCATGTAGTCATGATCCTTTTGATTTTATGTTTTACTTTTTCAATAGTATCGATACAAAGCCCATCGAAACGACTGTTGTTGTGAATTTGGGCCAAACAAATAACATTGAATTGAATTGTATCACTATAATTATAATCCAAAATAATTTTACAAATAAAAAGAAATGTTAACTAATCAGGGGGGGGGGTGTCCTGTTTAAAAACTCTGTTTCAGTTTAATAATTTTCCTAATTTCATGCCCCTGTCTACCTTGAAGGGCTGTTTGCAGCTCACGGACATCTCCAGGGCTGCAAATCAATATTCAAAGTATGATTGTTTAACGCAGTGAGCCGTGCAGAGCTCGCAGCCCGACTGCAAGAGCGGCAAACGAAGGGATTTCCAGAATTCCCAGTTCAAACCTAGGAAAAACTATATTAAAACTCAGTTTTATAGTTTTAGATATGTTGACAGTAAAATGATGTAGGTCACGACAAAGGAGTCACACTTGCAGATGGTTTTGTTCCTTTTACTTACTTTACTTGGTGCCAGTTATTGCAGTTTTTCAGTCTCATTTACAGAAATGTGGATTTAATTTGTTGAATGAATTTGTCCCAAAAGGCAATACATAAACATGCCAGTCTGGATCAGCATAGTACAGTTTGAAACAGTAAAACCAAGACACGGAACAGGACAAATTGATGGTTCATTCAGTTGTTGGGGTTGTTGGCACATGGAGTCTAAAAGACTCATTCTGAATCTATGACACAGTGAAACATTGCTAAAGGTCACCTAAAGTCCAAATCCAACGGAGAGCTGCTGAAAAACAATAAGATGTCTTTTAGTTGTTGTTATACTTAATTTGATCACATTTGCGAATCAGTTGAATTCTAATTTTTCCGTACAGGAGAAAAATGAACAAAAATCTTCCTTTTGGGTTCAAATTAAATATTTAAAAAGACCGGCTTTAAATTAAATATTATTTTTAAATGTACTTCAACTCAGTTTTTTACACAGTTAACACATTTTGCTGTAATCTTGGATTTTTGGGACTTTTGAGAATCATAGTAAAAAAAAGCATCTTTAAAGAAATAATGGCAATGTTCGTATTTTTTTGGACATTATTTAAAATATTTTACCAAAACACATTAGGAACATGGGCTGCACAGTGGGGTAGTGGTTAGCACTCTACCCACAGCAAAAGTGAGTTTAGTTTGAATCCCAGTCGGGTACATCCAGTGTAGAGTTTTCGTGTTCTCCCTGTGCATGTGTGGGATTTCTTTAGGCAGTCTAGTGTGTTTAATTCTTTTTTCTCAATTGTTCCAAGGTTGAAATGTACAGGATGAGTGGGTGGGGTTGTGTAGCCCCGTGACGGACTGGGGAAATGTTCAGGGTGTGCCCCGCCTTCATTTAACAGTTGCTGGGCTTCAGCAACCCTGTATTCTTGAAAGGAATTTAGCAGTTTTGGAAAATAGATGGATGTAAGAAGGAACCTTAAAGAAACAGAAGGTAAAACGATTTGAACCAACATAATTGAAAGGTGCATTAGAGTTACAGTTAAAGTTTATCTATTAAACAGGTTTTAAAAAAAGTCATGTTCATAAACTGCAAATGAAAAAAAATCCAATCAGGGATGGGTGGTTCCAGAAGACTCAAATGAAAGGGGTACGGACAGATGATGCTGTAACTAAGGTGCTGATGTGATTCAATGCTGTGTGTTGGTTTCTCCTCTCCTGAGCGATGGCTGCTCTCAGACAGACTCCTCACAGAAACACATCTTTACTGCTTTCTGCACATCCGTCTCTGCAGATTCATTCTTAGTTTTATTTTCATCAGGCAGATATCAGTGCGTCTTCTGTGCGGTTTCTGCTGTGATGAATATCTGTGTGAAGTTGGGCTTTGTTATTCTCGTGCAGCGTTTGGATCTTTGCTGGGTTGTCACAGAATCTGGTAGGAAGCTTGTGTCCCAGTTATTCCTCCTCTGTTGCTTTTAAATTGATGACTCTACAAACCTTTGAAAACTCTTGTGTCTCGCACACAGAAGAAGACTCTGCTGGCTCGTATAAATAAATACTAACAGGTGTTGGTTTTTCTCGCTGCAGCTTTATAGCTCTGTGGAGTTTGGCAGACGCTGGCAACTGGTGCATGAGCGAGTGGCTCCTAACCGTTTTTACTGGTAAGTACAGATCGTTGTACTCTGGTTCTTTATAAAGTTCAAGCACACATAATGTTACATCAGAAACATCAAAAGTTAAATGTTATCTATGTGTCAAATCGGCCTGATATTTTGGTGAAATAAACTTACAGACAGACAGACACACACGGCTGCAGTCTCTACAAAAGATGAGAGAACTAGGGATGCCCGATCACATCTAAAGATATAGTAAAAAATACACATTTTGCAGAAAAGTCAGACATAGTTAGGCTTTGATTAAGCAATACTGATGACTATCACCTGTAGAGAATTCAACCTGTGAGTATTTTGAAGATATTTTAAAGTCTCAGGGTGACTTGAGACATGAAACAGTTGGTAGCCATCCCAGTTATGTGTATGTAGATATCAGCAATCACCTATCTAAAAGGCTATAGAAAGCTGCCCAAAGTGACACAGGTATAAATCACAACTGCCTTAAAGTCTCACTACAAATATCTTCTAAACAATTTTCTGTTTTAGGAAGTACCTGTGCAGCACGCCCAACCCCACTTCCCGTCACCTGTCTGTTTACATGCTCTCCCGCAAGCTTACAGCCCCTCACACCACCAACCAAGAGTTTTGATCCAGAAGCTAGTTTAGACGAGGAAAACAAAGACGTACATGGATCTAGTCATCTACAAGTGAATATGTCAGAATGGAGCAGAGCAGGGAGCTTATGGCCCATCCAGTGGACTTTCTTTGTATCAAATATGGACTTTTTCAAACAACATTTTCTCATCTGCTCTTGATTCACAATAATTTGAACAAAGAAATACTCAGAAATGCCATTTTTAGCTTAATTACTTAATTAACATTTGTCCTTTTATAATCAGAACATTATCTCAAGAACATGTTCAAAACACCAAAAACAGGATTTTCCTCAGAGTTGGTCTTTCAGAAAATAAGACAAAACAGTCACAGAGAATCAACCAGGATTTATAGGATGATTCAAGTGATTTGACCAAAAAGGTGGTTAAAAAAAAGAAAGCCTGCATTTTTAACGTTTAAATTTGAATTACAGTGTTTACTGTATCCTAAAATCAGTCCTAAACTTTTTCCCCAAAAATAATTATGTTACTTGACACAGTATTTCTCATAAAGTTACAAGCGCAGGTGGGAAAAGATTTTAATCCAGGATGAGAAGACGAGGCAGCCGCATGAAAGAAATAAACATTCATCACGTAAACTCATATATAAAATTGCAGCTGAGGACAAATATCTGGAAAAACCACAGAGTGAACAAAGACGCATCAGCGAAGATGTGGTGACAAACGAAGGTAACCCAGGTGAGCATGTAGTGAAAGTGAGACGGCAGCGGCGGCAGCAGCTAGCATGGCTGTAACAAGGCTCATATCTTAAGATGAAAAAACTGAACGTCAAACACAAAGAAAATGAAGGCTGACCTCAGAAAGCGGCAAGATGTCCACACACCACTGTGCACGAACATGATGTGGTAGAGATGACGCTCAAATGCAAAGCATTTTAGAGGGTTCTCCAAGGATGAGAAGCCCCAGAAAAAGGAGGTTCAGTCTCTCCTGAAGGCAAAACTTTTACATCTGCTGGAGGTTCTTCTGTCATAAGACAGAATCATTTAAAATATCTCAAACAACTTGCTAAACTGCTGCAATAACTGTGATCAAGAGAAAATGGAAGTTTCTTCTGAGCACACTTTTGACGTAGTTCATTTTTAGGTGATCATCACTAAAATAAGAATGATAAAAGTAAAACGACTGACACCCATCTATTGGGGCAAAGCTTTAAAAAGCAACATATTCTCTCTTGGACCCAATTTCTTCCATTTGTATCACAATCCTTGTTGGATTCCTTGTTGCTCGTCCATCATTTTTCTGTACCTGTGGAGTCTGAGCTTCTTCATTCTGTAACAAACTCAGCTCGGGACTCCCCGTCGGACAGTAACAAGCTCGCCCGCCGGACCTGTGGAGAGCCTGGGGGGGTCGATGCTGCGCTAGCTGTCAGGCTTCTATTTTCAGACGCAGGAGGTGCCGCAGCAGAGCCGGTAATTAGGCTGCAGAGGGAGCGTTTGTCGTGTAAAGGAAGTCTTCGCTCATTTGAGAGCCAAACCTGAGCAGCGGCTGGTCACATGGCGCTGGAGCCATGTGACCAGCCGCTGCAGCTGCTCCACTCCCCACAGCTGCAATCAGCTTGAGAGGCTCTGCATTTGCATATGGCATTACAAATCTGGAGAAATACTCAGGGCTAAAGGTTTGTGATACTTACCAAAGTAACAGCTGTATGTTGTCCAGTTCTGGTAACCGCTGGACAGTCAGGTCGGCACCCAAATAGAGATCCTTTCTATCAATCAAAACTGAAGATTCCGAGTGAAAACAGAAAGATTGGAGAAGTCTCTGCTCCAGATTTAAAAAAAAAGAAAATTATGAAATGCAAAGTAATGTCAAGGAGCTGAGCTGGTCACCACATCTGAGTTCCTTCATTCCTGGTGCTGCTCCAGAAATCCCCCTACTCTTTCTTTTCTTTCTCCACCTCCCTGGTTAACTCTGTGCCTTTGCTGCCTCTGTTTCCCTCTTCTGATCCCACAGTCTTTTTAATGCATTTTTAATATCCTAATGATTATATGCTATTCCCCCTGCAGGCATCCCCTCAGTAGTAGATATAAAAAAATAATAAAAAAATCAATGGCTTTTCCTTTTCTAATGATGTGAGGAAACATCTCCGTCCATATTTCCAGGGAAAAAAGACCTTCAGGGCTTTTAAACTTTACAAAACCATCAGACTTTTCAGCTGGAATCACTCAGGTCAAACTACAGCTGCTGTTGGGGGCAGCTGCCCCATGGCAAGGGGCCGACATTCATGCTCCATTTTTTTTCCTCTCCGCCTTTTAGGTCGAAAATGGGTTTGGACAAAGAGCCGGGCTTAATTCACCTGGAAACCAGCATCTCCGAAGGACGTGAGTAATTGAATACTGAATTCAGCGCTCCATTCTCTGCAGCCTTTGCACAACGTTGTGAACAGAAAAGAGGGAAGGCTGTGGACAGTTCAGCTGAATGGTAATGTGCAGCGACGGTGGGAAGACGTGAGTCAGGGGACGGTGCACCGAAAAGTAATGCATACATTAGGATGCTGTTAAAAGCTGGGGGTTTAGCTCAGAGCTGCACTTGTAGATATGCCACTCATCCTCGGAATGACAATGAACGCCAGAATAATGCAGAGGGAAAAACCTTGTTTAACTCTGCTTTACCAGACATACATCTTTAGGAAACACAGTAAATAATCTTGAATTAAAAAGGTACCCATACAAAGACAAGGCTGCTGAGTAGGAATTTTTTTTGGATGCAAGATTAGGACAGGTTTGTGGCTTTTTGTCTCTGTTTGCACCAGACTCTTAAGACTGTTTTGGTAAGTCAGCATCAACTGCAACATATTCATATTTATATCAGGACCAGATAGGTGAACATTAAAACAAAGTCTCCTTAAAAAGTTTTGAACTGGGATAAATAGAAAAAAAACTGTTTTAAAGTGACTTTAAACTTAAATTTGGGGCTGCATGTTATTTTTGATTAATCAGTCAATCTATGAATTTTAAACATTGCCTGAAAACAGTCATAGAAGTTAGAAAAGGAGCAGAATTCACACACTACTATTTATCTATAGGTTATTTTTGTTGTTGTTTTTTTCGCTTATTGCATTTTACAAAAATATATTACCCCATGTCATTTCAACTGTTTTTTTTTATCTAGAAAAAATTTATGGAAAATCAAAATGAGTAAAATGCAAAAACAGGCTTGTTAGAAATAAGTAAATAATTCTGACATCATTGGGAGATTTTCTTTAAATAAGCAAACAAATCTTCCAATGGGGAAAGAAACATGGTCTTATCAAGAATTCCTAGTCACTAAAGCATTTTCTCAAACTAAGATAATTTTAATATATAAAAAAAACTTTCTTGATAAGATTTTTTTTCTTTTTTTTGGTAAGACAGAAAACAAGTAACAAAGGTCTTTTTACTCTCTTACGATTAGGTTTTTGCAGTGTGTGCTCTAAAGCCTGCTGTTGTGGATGATATCTGACCAGTTCTCCATGCTTAGCTCCTTCAACATCAGAATCAGAATCACCTTTATTGGCCAAGTACATTGCATGTACAAGAAATTTAGCTTAAGTGTCTTCTGCTCTCGTGCAAACCAAGCAAGGTATAAGAAGGTGTATGGGGTAAAGACAAAAAACGCTAAATACTTACAAAAAGTAAAATGAAGATAGATCTAAGGATAAATGAATATAACTAAATAAAAATGCAACAGTAGTTCCGGTGTGACAGTTCTCATTTTTGTGTTCCGTGCTCTGTGAGTGGTCAGAAGTTCAGGGTGAAGAAGCTATCCTTGTGGCGAGTGGTTTAGGTACAGATTGTCTTAACACGCCGCCCTGACGGGGGAAGGCTGAAAAGGTAGTGTCCGGGATGAGAGGGGTCTTCTGCAAGTCTGCCAGCTTACTTCCTGACCCTGGACCAGTACAGGTCCTGAATGGAGGGAAGCCTGGAACCAATAATCCTCTCAGCCAATCTGATGATTCTCTGCAGTCTGTTCCTGTCATGCCTAGTTGCTGAACCAAACCAGACCGTGATGGATGTGGTCAGGACAGAGTGGAAAAGAAACAGCTGTAACATAAGGTTACAGCTATTTCTTTTTCGTCTGTAAAACCCTCATCAGGTACAGACCTTCTTCAGTGACAGAACTTTCTGTGTTGCTCCAATTCACCCTGAAAAGAAAATCTGGAAACAGTTTTGGAGTTACAACAGCTGGAAAAATCCATGAAGAATAAACAAGAAAACGCACTAAAGCCGTTGTCTTGGCCACAAAGAATGATTGTATATTGTGGAGTTAAACCGCCCACAAACACTGGGTGTTGTGTCCACATGACAGAGCATTTATTTGTGGACAACAACATGACCTACACAAATCATTTTTTGTGGGCATTTTTACCAAAAGCCAACTTTCCTTGGGTTTTATGTAATCAGGAAAGGCCAGTCATACAATCAAATGCTGCAAGATGTTACTGTCACACAGCCAGCGCCCATCACAATTGATCCAGCTTTCATGGAAGAAGCCTACACTTATTTGGCAGAGGCTAACGCGTGAGGACAGGCTCTCCCCCAGCACCGGGATTGAAGGCAAAGAAAGCAATTGGCCTCTCTGGTGATCTGTCTTCCCCTCCACGCGGCTCCTCCCTTACTGGGACCAATTTAGTGACACGAGTAGTGCAGGAGGGCAAAAGGGGCCACTTGGCTGTGGGTGAAAACTGCCTATCCTCATTGGTTAATACCACCGCTGAAGCCTCAGCCTGATATGTGCGTGTCTTTGTGTGTTTGTGTGAGCAGAGGCGCTGTATGTCACTTGCAAGCTGCAGAACTGCACAGACTCCAACAAGGGCAAGCCATTCCCCGGATACATTGACCCCAATTCTCTGGTGGTGCAAGATGAGTATGTGTTTGTCCAGGTTAGTAATTGTCCAGTTTACTCAGTGACAAGTATTATAGCAGACAAAGGTGCATGTGTGTGTGAAAATCATTCTCAAGAGCACCCTATTAATGGGCATTATCTAAGCACGGATTAATAAAAGTCTTTGTGTTCTTTTAACTTAAAGGTGTCCACGCCGGGCAGACCAGTCTACTACGTATCAGCAAAGAGGGACGTCTTCACCCCCATGAAGCTGCCCAAGTACACACTGCCCAAGGTAAAAAATGCATCATTAACTAAGAGCAAAGAGGTGATCCTTTATTCTGTTAGAGTCTATCGGAATCTGGTTGTTGGGGCTGCAGAGTGTGAATGTTTTCTGCACTAGAACATATCTGCCTGTTTAGTTTGCCTGTTAAGTGAGACCTTTTATGATTTGAGTAAATATACAGTTGTCAACTCATTATTGGCACTATTTGCATTCTAAAAATAACCTAAAACATGTAAAGTCCGTGAAGTAGGATGTTTTAAAGCTGTAAAACCCTTCACTACACATTTACACACTTTTCTCAAACAGACATGAACATTTTCTTACTTTTCTTTCTTGTTTAAATTCTCAAAGTTCAAATATTCACAGAAAAATAAGTCCAGTATTATTAAAAAATAAAAAAAACAGCAACATACATCTGCTTGTGATCATATTTTTGGCAAACTGAATGCAATCTGTACAGGAGATTGATTGACAACGGTCTACAGCAGGCATGTCCAAAGTCTGGCTCATGGGCCAAATGCGGTCTGCATTCCAACTCCCACCAGGCCACAGACTCTTTTCATGAAATTAATATGTATCCTCCAGCATTGTCTAAAAACTGTGATTTCTAATTTGTGGTAGGCTAAATTATGTTTTAAGCAATTCTAAACTAGTGGCAACAGTGTCGTCGTGTGACCGTCAACGATGCTTTCAGAATCAGAATCAGAAATACTTTATTGATCCCACACGTGGGAAATTTGTTCGTTACCATAACAACTGACAGGAAAAAAAGACTAAGAATAATATAAATAAAAAAAGAACAAGGAAAATGTGGTATAATTTAAAGAGCTATTTACAAAACAGTGCAGGTAAAGAGATGTGCAAAAGAAATGTGCAAACAAAGAAAAGAGAAAAAAAATGTGCAAGGTTATCTTCTGCATTGTGAATTATTGAACAGGGTTATAGTATTTGGCAGGAAGGATTTCTGGTACCGGGCAGTTTTGGAGCGGAGCTGTCTGAGCCTTCTAGAGAAGGAGCTCCGCTGTTTGTCCAGAACAGGGTGGAGAGGATGCTCTGGGATGTCCATGATGGATAAGAACTTGTTCAGTGACCTCCTCTCCATCATTGCTTCAAAGGTTTCCTGTTTGCAGCCAATGACAGAACCCGCCTTCCTGATCTAGGTCATTTCTAAAATGTAAAATTTAAATAAAAAAGAAAAGAAAAACAGTTTTTCCAGGGCAAGAGGAAATTGGCATATCTTTTTAGTAAATTATGCCGAAACAATTTCTTCCTAAAATGCCAAGAGACTGTGGCTGCTTTCAAGGACTTCAAAGAGGAAGACTGACTCCAATGATATGACTGTTAATGAATGCTGCGGAAAATTGACAAACTACTGTAATTTTGGTAAAAACATACTTCTATGTATTTGTTTTCTATGTAAAGAAATATAAACTATTTCATTGCAATAAAATGCTCCATAAATAGTTAATTGAGGATGCAAAACACAGTTCATTGTAAAGAAGCATACGAAATTGCACTGTAAAAAATGTGCAATCAAATGTGGTTTTATTATCATATTCAAAATCTCATCATTTCTGTGCAGGATTTTGTTGCTGCCCCCGCCAAATTAACCTCGTTCATGTCTATATTTCTTGTGGGAGAACATTTAGTGCCACTGATGTCATAAATACCTGGACTATGATAAACCCATCAGGTCACAAGAGAGATGAAGCAGCACTCAGCAGGGTTTGTTGTCTCCCTCTCACTGAATGAGAAGAAAACAAAACTATAATGTGTTTGTTGCGCTAAAGGGAGTTTCACTGCAACATTTAAGATGCCTGAGAAGTGTGTGTGTTTTTTTTTCTTGTCTGTGAGAGACAGCAGGACTTTAAGACACTCCCAAAGGACACTTCCATCAGCTGCTAAGGGAGCATTTTGTTTTTGACTTTCTGAACAAAACTTAAAATAAGACTTGATTTGGAACATTGATGTAATAAAAGCCAGAGTTTTTCAACACAAAGAACAGAAAGTCAGAGTACTGTTCACAGAAGTATAAGTCAGCAAATTAGGAATATCAATGTTTTAAGGTAGGAAAAAAGCTCAATACCCACTTTATACACTTTTCTCAATCACACATCAACATTTTCTCTCTTGTTTCAAATCTAAAAATTCAAACCTTCATAGAAGAATGTGTGATCTGATCGTGATCTTATATATATGTTTATTTAGCAAACTGAATCCATTCTGTACAGGGGACACAGCATGGAGGAGATTGATTGACAATAGTCAACAACCAATCAGGACACAGAACACATTGCAGCAAAATGAAAGAATAAAAGAAAATGCACTGAAAAAAATTGTTTAAAAAAGATAGCAAAATGTATACTGTATTAGTAAGGGACCGGTGTATTCACATTTTCAGCATAGCGTGTAAAAAAAGTTTGTTTAGAGAAATAAGTGAGCTGCATTTTATTTCTATACTTGAAAAGGATGTGATTTGTGTTGATCTGGTCTGTAAACTTATATATTCAACAATCTCTGTGGTGTACAAGAGAAATAACTATACCTGGTTTTAACAGAACAGGAAATGGTTAAGGTTTAATCCAGATCCCTGACCTGTTATATGTACACAAGTTAAGACTCACTTTAGTTTCTCAATTTTTTGAGTGTCTGGCTTTATTTTTGAGTCTTTTAATCTATGTCTGGCTTTTTAATTATTCAGGGAAAACTTTTAAAAAATCAGACTTAAGAGTTTATTTCTTTCTTTATTTATTTAGTTTAATCCGCTAGAGACCAACACTCTACAGGATTTACTGGGACAGAGGAAGAGTAAACAAACATTTCTTGATGGGAAATAAAATGCACATTCTTAAATTGTTGATCACTAATGACAAAATGGTTTCCAGAGTGTGAGTCATTCAAAAGACTGCTTTGAATATTACAACCACAAGAAAAAAAAGCCAGAATAAAAAAAATAATCTAAGTGGAGGGATATTAACAATGAATTATCATAAAGCTAAAAAAAAATAGAAAAAATCTGGATTTTTCTTTACATTAATGGCAAAGGCAATGGCTTGACAGATACCAAACACCTTTTATTTAAAATACTAAACAAGAACAAGAACAAACAATATACAAATATAACAGTAAACGTACAATTATACCAGTAAAATAATAAATTAATAAACAAATTTCAATCAAATATAATCAAAAGACAAAAATTCTTAAAAAAAAAAAAATTCCAATGTTATAATTTGAGTCAAAATGAAAGGTTTTCATGCTGGACTTGAACAAAGCACATTCTGGTCTAACATCAGGGAGATGGTAATAATGGTGTAAAGGTGTTTGGAATTAAAAAAAGACCCTTAAAGTAGTGGGATGTAGCCTCTATAACCTTTCAGTTTAGCTCCACTTCTCTGCTCATTCTCTTCCTGTTATTTATGCATAAATCAACCTGAAGCAGGTCCCACTGCGTTTCAGGAATTGTTTTTGCTCTCTGCTCTGTCTGCACGTGATCTAAGTTATCACGTCTCCAGTGTAAACATGTTTTATTCAATCAAGCTCCATGCACGGCAGTAATGCAGACTAGCTTAACAGAGTTACCGGCCCTGTCAGAGGTAGATGAAGCAGACAGTCCAACAGGGCGGCCCCTGCTGAATAATCTGTGCATATTAAGACTCAACGTACTGTTGGTGACTGGTGTTTCCTCTGAGCCAAAATACAGATGATGGGCCACTTCCGATGATTATGATTGAGCCCTGCAGGAGAGGAAGAACAATATGTAAAATACTTTATTGGAAAACCATGTCCTTGATTAAAGAGTTAATTAAAACCAATTTGGTTTATTTTTTACATTAGATGCTATTTTTCCTAAATAAATGTTGAAATACTGATCATTTTTTCAGGACAGATTTCATTTCTGTTTATGACTCGGTAATGAATTTCACACCTATTTAAGTTTCCTTGAATTTCAGAAGAAAAAAAAAAAAAATTAAATGTTCATCTGATTTTTTTTTTTTCAATCTCCTATTGTTCCTAGACAGTAGATACTTTACACCATCTTAGGTTACATTCTCTAATATTCTCCAAATGGATTTAATAAAATAAAGCAGGGCCACTTTGATACCAGAGCTAGAGGGGGATTGTCTCGTTTGTTTAATTGGCCTTGCAGCTTAGGCCTTAGTCACAACCGCCCTTAAGGCCCAGTTTATACTGGAAAATGTAACACCTGCTGATGACATTATCTACGACTGGTGAAAATCATGTAATTTAGTATAATTTTTTTTTTTTTGATCGATTAGAGTATGCAATGCCACTGCTGATTGATGAAAACTTAATTGAAGAATTTAGGAAATACCTAGCTTCACATACAGATGCAGAGAGAGCAGACAGGTAAAGCGAACTAGAGCAAGATACTGGAATGACATAGCTTATATCTCATATCTTGCAGGACTAGTAATGCAAGTAGCCATGTTTTTTAATGTCATTTTTGGTTCTAATTTTTGTAACAGTACTGTAACAGTAAAACCTGTCCAACACAAGAGGCTTTCAGCTCGAATCTGAAGAATGGACTCCACGGTGAAGCCGTAGAGCAAAATGTTTATCCCTATTTTTTCTATGGGCATTCTGCACAGGCCTTAGCAAACACATACTGTACATCACACAAGAGTCAAGTAGGTGAGATGCAGGCTCATAGTACAGTTTTTTTTTTATTTTTACAACCCTCCCCCCAATGCAAAAGGGGCCCATTAGTGTTGTTCAAGTGATAAGTGTGTGCTCCTTGTGTGCAGCCTAACTGTTAGACTTTAGGAGGTTTGACAATCAGAGCGTGGTTTGTCTGAGGATCCAACGGATCTTCTACAAGCATTTTTACCTATCACCTGCACCCCCCGTGTTTGCAGCATTCTTGTGCGGTCAGTACGGAGGTAGTACTCGCACCTTACTAATTAAAGTGAAGGATAAAGACACCGTGTGACAACATTCGTACACTTACATCATTCTTGCAAATCCTTCATGAGACTCTTACCACGTGTACAGCAATGGCAGTTGCATTTTTATAACATCCCACTTTTAAAAGTAAAAACCTATAGTATGCTGACTTCATGGTGAAATTATGTTTTCTATTTGATCCAAAATCAGAAGATCCTATATCTCAATGTAGCTCCAGTGAAATCTCCTTCTCCTTTAGGAATTGCATGTGATCAGCACGGATGATAACCGCGTAGTTGCCGCCGTGCAGGAGTGGAACCAGAACGAAACCTACAACCTCTACGTGTCTGACACATCGGGGGTCTACTACACGCTTGCCCTGGAGAACGTGGTCAGCAGCATGGGTCTCGAGGGAAATGTGATGGTGGATCTCTATGAGGTAAAACAAGAGGATGACAGGATGTTGGAGCAGCAGACGCTGCAGTTTAGAAGTCGAAGGTTTTATTTTTGCCAATAATTGTTTGTTTAGGATGCTGGGTGCACTTGGAGTGCAAGTTTAATGTAAACTGATCAATATTTTAGAGCCAGACAACACAGAGGATCATATGTGCTTTTATTCAAGCAAGAAACCTTGCTTCTGTAAGTCCATAATACAAATGGGAGAAATATCTAAATTGCTGTGAAAGGGAAATAGATTCTCTCTTAGATTTATATCTAGAGATATCAGAATGGATGTGTCTTATGATCATTCTTAAAAGCATGTGAGCATCAAATGTCATCTAAAACCAAAGATAGGTTGGTGAAGATGCAGCTCATGTCTTGCAAATCCATAGCCCTGATTGAGGTCGTCACCCGAGACGTAGGATATGCTAAATCTCTCCTCCAAGCGGGATTGAAGTATCTGTCAATTACTAAAGTGGAGTTTCATTGCCTGATGCAATTGTCACTGACTCAATTGAGTATCCCTGTGCCACCCTGCAGGCCTCAGCAAGGAGTCAGATTCATTTAAGACACTCATTGATTACTCACAAGTCTCCAGACAGTCAATCATTTTCCACTCAGTGACTGTGGCTGTTTGGTTTTGTTGGGAATACAGAATAGGTCTGTGAACTGCCCTGAGGTGTGTGACTGAGGTGTGTTATGTGGTTTGCACTGGACTGCATTTATTCTTTACAAAATGAATAGAGAGCAGTTTACTTTTCAGCTCAACTTTGGTTGCTGTGAATGCTTTCTTTGCATAATTTCCTAGGTAGCAGGAATAAAAGGGATGTTCCTGGCCAACAAAAAGATGGATAACCAGGTGAAGACGCACATCACTTACAACAGAGGCCGAGATTGGAGGTTACTGCAGGCGCCGAGCAGAGACCTGAGGGGCAACAGCATCCACTGTGTGCTGGTGAGTTTCCTGTGTGTGCGCCTCCATCAAAGAAAAGCTTGACAGCAGCTGACTGATCCCAGCCGCAATGAGAGGCCCGGCTCTGAAAGAGCACTGGCCGTCAAAGCTGAGCGCTTCAAGACTGCTGAGCTGAAAGGTCAGCCGTCCCGACTCAACCCGATGAGTTGACCTCCCATTTAAGAAACTCAGAGAGAAGGAGGTGTCAGGCGGCAACCAGACGCTTCCTTTTCATCTGTCTTTCTTACCGAGATCCTCTGGAAGTTTGGTCTTTTCACTGCTCACTCAATGGCAAAGTTCACACATTTCAAGTAGGCTATCAAAATGTTTCCTAACTTGAATGTATGTCCACAAGTATTCATCTTTAAAAAATAAGAATAAATAAAACAATTATGGATTCTGTAGCCTCCCTCGGATTCCTCTCATATTATGCAGTCATTTGTCAGGAAATGTCAGAGTTTTAATAAACCTCCAAACAGCTCGTCACAACATGGCCGGCACTGCTGGCATTTTGCTGGGTCGTAATGAGAATTGTGCTGGTAAAGGTTAACCCAATCAAAATTAATGGTGAGGCAAGCCAATGGGGGATGGTGTTTGTGATAAAACTCCTGACTCGGGAGGGTTGTAGATCCGAATCGATGCAAGAGCCGCTTTGTTCACCAGCTCGCCCTTTGAAGTTTCTGATAAATGAGTTCCTGATTTCTTCCTCTGCAGCCGTACTGTTCGTTACATCTCCATCTGCACGTGTCCACCAATCCCTACACATCTGGAAACATTGCCAGCAGGGAGTCTGCGCCAGGGATCATCGTGGCATCAGGTGGGCATGATGGAATTTGTTCATAATACGGTGTTTGCTCTTTTCCTCACCAGAGTTTGTGTAAATTAGTGGAATCATCACCTTTGTTGCAAAATTAGGAACGTTATTTACCATTTATGTGATGCACTACTTCTCGTGCAATGTTCACACTGGACTTGGCAACGTGCAACGACTTCCAATGAGAGGTCTATGTACATGCACACATATGAGCATTTTAGGGTTCCGTGTACAAAACTCTCACATTCAGGCATCACTACACAATTTTTTAAATCTGTTTTTGTGGCCACTGAACTTGTGTTTAAAGTTAAACCAGTTGAACTTCAACGAATCTGGGACTCAGGTTTGGTAATGACATATTGGTAGCGTTTCATTGGCATGGAAATGCCAACCATTTGAAACTCAATCATGGAGGACAAATTAATAACTGCGATTTGTGCCCAGCCAGAATTACATGACACCAAGTCTTTCTAATATTAAAATATAGCTTTGAAAGAAAAAGCCTGGAGCAAGTTTTGCAAGATTTACACTGCCATGACGTTTCACACCGAACCTCTTCCAACTGTGAGTACCGGTACATGTCCTAGTATCAGCAGTCTAGTGTGAAGACCATTCCAGGACCCACATTCATCACGTTTTTGAACACGCATCGGAAAGAAAGACACACATCACCAGAATGTACGTAGCTTTAGATTGGCTTTTCTTTGGTTTCTTGATGTGATGGTTCCAGGGGACAGTCAGAGCCAGAGATCAGTCTCTGGAATTTAAAAAGTGAGTGACGAAGTGAGAGAAGATGAATCTAGATGAAGCCTCTTGGTGAATGAATGGATAAAAATACATAAGTAAGGGGCAGGAATGCGCGTAGGGAGAGGACAATATGGAACGGATGGAATGAAGAAAGAGTAAAACAAGCAAAGGATGTATGAGGGCTGAGAAAAATGCATATTTGTCTCCTCACTTGAGCAATAAAAAATTGCAAGAAGATGGGTTGGGTGGATATTAAGAAGTAGGATAAGGGTTTAAATAAAGGTCAGCCCAACAGGTAACCACTAGGTTGCTTGGAAATTACTCCCCATTCCATCCAATAGAATAGGACGTTGATTCCACCTCATCATTTGTACAAACAAGTGTTTTTTGTCTTTGTACAGATGGGTTAAACAGCTATCCTCATCCGCAACATCACATAACGGATAAGGATTTAGCTCTCAGCATAACAGGTCCCTAAGAACAAAGCAAAAGCTCCCATTTACTTGAAGAGAAGAGAGTAGTGGAGGAACATGACATCAATGGCCCTTGGGGTGGATTCACACTTCAGTGATATTTACTGCCGCTTGAAGCAGCGCTGTCAATAACTCATCAGCCCAGGTGTCTGATGGAGGCTGATCAACATGGGAAGCGTGAGTGTCTGGACTTTTGAGAAACTCTGAATTAAGCAGCTTCTGGTGATGTGGGAACAATCGACTGCTGTGGTTTGATCTCAGGTACAAAAAAATCACACACACTCACGGACATCATTATCAAAACCTTACTGATAGCATCTGTAGTAAAGGCGACTAAGGAGAACAACATTACCGGCTGCAGGCAACCCTTGTCATTAAATTGCAGTCTGTTCATTTTAAATGTTCATTAAAATTTAATATTTGGCTGTTAGGCAGAAAAAAATCCTTTCATCGTTACTGATTGTTTGCACCAGAAAAAAGAAAAGAAAGGGGCTTTGCATCATGTAACTCCTAACTTGTTACGCTTGTTTTCTGTGGGTTTCCTTTCATAGTCCTCAGATGTCAACAAGCGTTCATGTTTTCAGAGGTAGGGTTTGAGTGGAGTTGTTTCTCCTGGAGGGTTTACACTCGAGGACGACCTGAAAAACTGCCACCTGCCACCAATTACAGGCTGAATTCAGGCAATTACAGGTGTTTGCACTGCATCAGGAGAGCTTGTCTTAATTAGTCAGAGCTGCTGAAAGACGAATGCAGTAATCTGGATTTATTGGTTAATTTACGAGTATGGGCAAATGTCACATTGCACAGTGGATCTGTTGGATCACTGTAATTACAGCTCTGTAATTGCTGCTGCAGGCTGGAGCCTCCTGCTGCAGCTCCCCTGCTGTTCTTAATTCCCTGTAAAAGTTTGGACGCATTTGACCCAAAACCCATTTAATTATCTGCGTCTGCATCTTTTCTTCCTGAACCCTGGCACTTGTTTGTCCTCTCCCGTTATGTAACCTTCCACTTCGCTTGCAGGCTCCATTGGCTCAGAGCTGACCACGACCAACGTCAGCGTGTTCATCACCTCCGATGCAGGAAACACATGGAGACAGGTGAGCGCTCCCTTTATCGCTGCAATGTCAGGCTGCCACAGATGAGCTGAATTTGCAAAGCTTTGCAATTCTAATTGGTTTTTTGAAGACAGGTCAAAGTATGAACTACGTTGACATCTTTTTAAACCTATATTTTCCATTCTTTTTTTAAACATAGTTTTGTTTTTTGCTTTTTTAAACTTGTATGGGCAGAATTCAATCTTGACTCTGTGGAAAACATTTCTCTTGACATCGCCTGAATGACATTTGAGTGCCAGTGTCACAAAAGGCACTTTCACGTTAGCCGTTTTTCTTTCAGCTGTCAAATGACCAGAAACTCAGCATTTTCTTAATGCTGTCTCCACACAGCAAATGGAATGGTGAAAAAAATTCTGCTTTTCTAACTTAAACTAAGCAAAGATTAATTTACCATTACTCTTTTAGGATAACATTAATAAATAAAGCATCTTACATTATTTGGTATGTATGTGCTGCAGTGTTTTCATTCACACATGATAAACAAAGAAGGAAAAAAAGGCAATTTCTTTTCCAGTTTTAAGAACCTTTTACCTTACAAGATCCTGGGGAATATTTAGAGACCCAGCCTGGCATCCATTATTACCAAACAATCAACCAATTAAAGCTTTGTATATAAGCCCCTGTTCTACAGTGACTGCCTGACCAGAGTGCTTTTCATATAATAAAAAATAAAAATAAATTTAAAAAAGGACAAATCAAATCAAAAGACAAAAAAGTCCAGAAGTGGCACAGCCTGTTACATGCTAAAAGCCACATAAAACAAATGAGGTTTGATTTAAAATGTAAAAAAAAGCACCAGGCAAATATGTGATCGTACATAACTCGTGATGTGATTTTTTTCTCACAGTTTAAAACTGGCTACTACAGCAAAAGAGCGATTGCCCCACTGTATACATCTAGAGCTGAATCCCAGCAGCTGTTGATCAGAAGGCCACAAAGCTCCCCGCGGTCACTTCCAGTTTGCATTGATTAATAAAAATGATCATAAATTATTTAAATAATTTGAAGGTAAGGACTTTTATAGAGGCAGTGCAAAGTAAAGTGAGCAGCTGGATTTCAAGTGGAAGGCAGTACAGATGAATCCTGCATTGCAATAATCAAGGTGAGGGCTTGTGAAGTTGTGAACTGCTTTTTCAAGGTCACTCTGACTTATGAATAGGTCAAAAACCAAACTTTTTTTTTAATTTGTCAAATTTCATTTTATCACGTTCTGCAATAAAATTAATTACCACCACTTCATGGTGTAAAGTAAGGATACCAGCAGCAAGTGGGATTATGAGATTGCACCCTGAGTTGATCTGATTGTCTTTCTTGTGTAGCGTTGGGTGTGCATTGTCAATTCAAGACTGGAGTGAAAACTTTTGCTGCATGTGTATTGCATTCTAGTCTTCACATCTCTCATGTAATTTACAAGAGAATAATGTTCTTGCTGAAGAGCAAACCAGTTCATGCGGTTATCCTTCAGCAGACTGGGAATTTGATTCTCTTCAGGACGCTGTTGTTTAGGGCTTTGTCCTACCACAAGTTTTTCAGGAAGTGACAACACGTTAAGTCTGCATCCTGGGAGAGTACAGATAAATGTCTCCACTGTAAGCAAATCTCCTCAAGATGCATGCTCCTTACATCTGGATTTTGGTGTGCTTATGGTTTTGTTGTTGCCCACACACCTGTTCGTGTAGATAGCACACGTGTCAAATTTGTAATTATTATTGTCCCACGAAATCATATCAAATGTGGATTAGAGCTGGCCCGCACTATATATAGTACTGCTAATACCACAAATCCCACAATGCTTTGCTAGTATGTTAGTTCGCAGTCCAAACCGGCAAGTGTTCCTTTTTTCTGAGTCATTGACAGCCATGCTCCAGTCACATGGGACAAATTAATTTCACCATCCACAAAAATGGCCAAACAAAAGATGAACAACAGGAGCTTTCAAGACAGGTGGGAGGCAGATTTTCTGTTCAAGAATATAAAGTACAGACCTGTTTGTCTTGTGTGCGGAGCTAACGTGGCTGTAACGAAAGAATATAACACAAGAAGTCACTAAATGAAAAGGTTAAGCGTTACATATCAGTTGCAGTTAATCTTTCAATAAATATTGAGTTTGGACGGTGACTTTACTTCACTGCTTAATTTTGGCCCCATTTGAGTTTGACATCCCTGTTCTAATGTATCAAGAAAAAGTTTAAAATCATAAGACCAGGCTCACAGTGACCACTACCAGTTCATATTTGAAGAGGCTGTTGCTGGCTGAGACAGTCTTGTTTGTTGAAATTTTCTCCAACATAAATCAAATTTCAAAACAAGGCTGCACTGAATAATGTAATCATATAAACCCTGATTTGATTTAAAACCATTTCTTTTTATTCGGGGCCATTTTGTTTACTTTGCGCATACAAATGCAAAAGTACCAAGTTGACTTCTTATGGTGGAATCACAGCCAAGCATCCAAAGAAAATCTCCAAATAAGTAGGACAGAACAGTGCTTTGAGTGATTACTTTTTGTGTTTAACTCTGTTGGGCTTAATCATTCAAAAGTCCAGTTACTGTCTGGTTTTAAATATTTGTTTCCTAAAGTTTGTGAGGCTCTAAAAACTGAGAGTTTCTTTTAAACTTCTTTCACAGGTTCTCCTGATTTCTTTGCCTTTCTTAAGTTGATTGGTTTACTCAGAATTAGACAATGCAGAAATATTCTAGAAAATCTGGCAAAACACTCACTGGGACTCTCCCAAACTCTGACGTTTTTGATTACTTGACAAGAGTTATGCAGGTAGCATGCTAATGTGTCTTTTGGAGGATTCTATTCTTTGTGTTAGCATTCTGTTGTTTAGTTGAGTCTTTAAGTAGTTTTTGATAATGTTATGAGTTGACCTTTGTCAGTCACACCAGTTTCAGGATCCACAGCTGATTTCATTTAGGATAATTGCCCTCAGTTTATTTATGTATCTGACATTTTTTTTATTTCTTTTTTTATTGTCAGGTCACCTGTTCTGCTTTGTCATCCTCTTTTATTTCTCCATGCGTTGTGTCCAGTTTAAGTTTATGTATTAAAAGTGTGAGTTTCTGCCACCAAACCTTGTCTTGTGCATTTTGGGCCATACACCTCCAGCTCCTGACAATATTGCCCTTTTGTCAAAGAAGGATTTCAAATTCATTTTTACTCAAAATGGATCCGAAAAACATGTAATTTTTCTGATTTAACAAGCTAACATTGTAGAAGACATAAACATTTTATTGAATCTTGCATAAAATTCAATATCAACAGTTTGCTGGTATTGTTAAAAAGTTTGTAATAACTTTGACTGTGATTAAAGCCTAAAACTAAAAAAAAGACTTTAAATCTTTAAAAAAAAGTATTTATGGAACTAATGTGCACAAAGACTTTCCCTTCTAAAAATGTATCTTCTGAAGCAGTGGTCCCCAACCACCGGGCCGCGGACCGGTACCGGGCGGTGGACCGGTACCGGGCGGTGGACCGGTACCGGGCGGTGGGAAATTTTGGCACCGGGACACAGAAAGAAAAAATAATTTCCATTTTATTGTTGTTGTTTTTTTCCGAAAAAACGTTTTATTTTGAAAAGTGACCGGATTCTCTCTGTTACATATGTCACACTTAACGCATGTCAAAGTCGCGACGCCAAACATCACGTGATACACCCCGATGTTGTTCATGTGATGTTCTGTTGTTGGTGTGACGTTACGAGGACACCGCTAATACAGTTGCACATGATTACACAGTGGATTTACATTCTTTATTATTATTGTTATTATTATTACGAAAGAGAAAATACCACCCCCGGTCCACGGTAAACGTGTCTTGCGTTGCACCTCAACACACACCCCCACACACACACACACAAACACACACACACACACACACACACCGGTCCGCGGTGACAAAAAGGTTGGGGACCACTGTTCTGAAGCATCTTTACATAATATTATTGATGTAAACCCAACTGTCCAATATTTAAGTAAGATACTGTTTAGTGATAACCCTAGGGTTTTGGGATCAAGTCATTAGGGGGAGATGGATGGAATTCCTGTTTTTTTAGATGCTGGTAAAACGACAATGGTGTCCAAGATCCCAAGAAAACATCCGTACCAAATTGTTTGCTCCCATCAGAAACTATGTATTTTGGAGGTATTTTGTAATTATCTGCCTTTCTGGGAGAGCAAAAATACCTCTTATCACCCTGATGATGACAGACAGAACAGATGATTTGCTTGTTACACGATGAAACTATCTTCATTGATTAATATTAAGTTTTAGACTAAAAGAACAAACTAGGTCACAACAATTTACTTCTACAGTTTTTGAATTCAGATGAACAGAAAAAAGCCATTTACTTGCTGGTGGGCTTTGAGAGCAGGCAGAAAACAGGTCAGATTCCAGGCAGACAGGTCAGAAAACAGGTCAGGATTAGCTGAGGGCTGGAAGGTCACTCTGAACCACGGGCGACAATCTGGCAACAGTTTTGGGGAAGAGAGTTGATTATAAAGCAGAAAGAGAAATGAATGACACTGATGACCTGCAGCTGCAGAGCAGGGATGAGGCAGACTGAAAGACAGGGAGCAGGACACTGATGGACCATAATATTCTTATGCTTAGCTATTTGACAGAGTGTTGCAGCTTTAATGCATCGTGCTAGTTCTGCTTTACAACAATGTTATTTCATACAGAGTTTGTGTAGCTCACATTTAAACCAACCCAACTGTTGGAGAGAGCCTATATTTCAGACCTCACCTAAATGTACTGGCAGAAATTCGATTACAATCTTTTGAATTGTCTCTCAAACATGTCACAACACATCTACATGAAAAGCTGGCAGTTTACTCCAAGTTAAAGATCCTACATAAAATAATACCCACTTTATATTATGGAATATTCAGCATTCCACCCATGGCATAAAAGCTCCTGGGATAGCTGTGACTTTAACCCTTCTAGAGTCTGTAAATGTTTTCAACATTTCTGCACAAAGAAAGTCAGACTGATAGTTTCTTTCCATGCACTCACAGCTTAGTGAAGTATTGCAAATACCCTCATAAATCCTGTATGGAGTTTGTCACCACACAGACTTTACTTTACTTTAATCCAACTAGTTATAAGTCTGATTTTTGTTTGCAGTTTTTAGTTTTTGAAAACAGGTTTTGAGTCAGAAAAAAAGGAAAACTATTTCCTAAGTAAATCCACATTTTAATCAATTTTCAACCCAGGCATATGTCTATCCAAAAAGTTCAACAAGTTTCTATTTTACATACCAAAATGTTCAGTTTTGCAGTAAAATAAAATTATGGTAAAACCATTGAAGTGTCTTAAAATAAAGTTTTCTTTCATATCTTATTTTCAGCCTACAGCCTGTGACGTGAAAGTAAAATAAAACAAAGAATAAATATTTTTTGCAGTCCTTCAAATAAGCCTGTTAGTAGCTTGGTAAAAAAAATAAAAAGAAAATAAAAAGAAAAAAAAGAAAACTACATAGAAGTAAATGTTAAAGAGGACAGCTTTTAAAGATCACTTAAAATGTCTAACCTGCATTGAGCAATCCACTTTTCTGACTAGTGACTAGTGTGAAAAATAATTTGGTTATAGATGACCAAGGTAATACTTGCTACTTAAAGAAAAATGGGAAAAAAAGAAGGTAGTTTACCAATTACTGAAGAAAGTTGGGAAGTGATATGATATGCTATGTGCAATGGGTCTCAACTGGTTCCAACTCATGGCATGAAGAATGTTCTAAGATTTTTTTACCACCCCAGTTTAGAAGAAATATCAGAATATTGGAAGTGAATGTTGGAGATGTGGAAACAAGTAAGCTATTCAAAACTACTGGTCAGGATATTATTTTGAGGTCCATTTTATTAGCATTCAGGAGAGGGTTTTAACATAAATCTCTCTCCACATCGCAAGCAATTGCAAGAAGGTATTTTGTTTTTGACGCGGAGGCTTTATTGATATCACTACATTGCATTATATGATGTGTTGGATGGATCACATGACGAAGCCACATTGTTGCAGTAAGCAGCATTTATTTTTGTTATAACAGTTCATGTCCTCTTCCTGGATGCAACTTCAAAACCCTTTTCCTGTTTCCCAACAGATCTTTGATGAGGAATATGCTGTGCTGTATTTGGACCAGGGAGGAGCTTTGGTTGCAATAAGACATACTCCGCTTCCCATTCGACACCTGTGGTGAGTCATTATGACAGAGACGCCATTTATCCCAGCGTGACTAATTCCCGGAAGGAAGACTCCAGTCTGAAATAAATCAAACTTAAGCTAATGAGCTTTTCTACAAACTTAAAGATGCTGTGAGTTCCTTGTGTTTTACTCCTTGCTCAGCCCTGCAAGGAATGTCAAGTAAAGTTGTTGTGAGGGTTGCAGAAGCATTAGCGAGGGTTTTTTGTTCAGTAGCTGTGTGTTTTCTCAGGTTGAGCTTTGATGAAGGACGCCAGTGGAACAAGTACAGCTTCACCAACACGCCTCTGTTTGTGGACGGCGTGCTGGGAGAGCCTGGAGAGGAGACGCTCATCATGACGTGAGTAACAAACGCATCCATCGCACTGGAAAATCAAAGGAACTACAAACTGGCTGAACCGCATTTTCCCGTAACCAGGATCTTCTTGAATATGCATCCTCAGTTGCACCATTCAGCATTCTTTGCTGCCTGTTTTCTCTTTCATGAATAAAAAAGGTTTCTCTCAAGGTCTAGCTGACATCAAAACTGGCTGTCTCCAGATTATGATCACAGGAGATCAATGGTTTGGCAGCCAGCGACAGCATGACTGTCCATTTGAAGAGCAAAAAGGGAAATGATCAAAAAAAAGGAAAAAAAAAACACAAGCGAGAAACTCTGGTTTCAAAAGTTTTAACTGCATAAGAAATTGGGCAATGGGATGATTCTGTGTGCCCTCAGAAACCAAAGTTATGAAGATTCCTTTCGTATTTATTCTTAGAATAGCCAAGAGCAAGAGTGTATTCATATGAGACAGCAGCACGGCCTTATTGCAGCACAGTCAGGCCTCAGGAGCGTTTCACCAAAGGCTTTCCGCAACCGTCGAATCAATGTTTCATGACACCTGTCTTAAATGACAGAGTGACAGCGGCTGGTTTTGCTCTGCCAAAAAGTGAAAGGACACAGCTGGAGAGACAGGAAAGGAAGGGGTACATGCACCCAGCAGCCTGACAGGAACTGAACCTACTGCTGCAATCTAGATTAACAAAGAAAAAGGATGAACCACCAGGAGAAGAAAATATTTTCAATGTTTTTTTTCCTACTAATTCAAAGCAGATTATTGAACATTGCATAAAAAAATATTCTGCTTAAACCAATGTGATGTATGTAACGGTCTTGGAAAGATTTGGACATTTCTGGATCGGATGTAGCTTGAGCAGGTTTGGTTAATGCTTGTTAATAAAGTAATTAAAAAGATTATGTTGAGAGAACTTGGACATTGCTCAAGACCATCATCCTATTAGGGTTAGAGGCCTCTGTCCCCTAGTCCCTTAAAGCTTGTTTTTAATTTTATTTAATTTTATTTTTTTTGCTCCTATCCCTCCTCTGGGACTCTTTGTATGTGAGTTAGCAAAATCGGTTCTTACCAGAAATAAAATTGTTAGAAGAGCTGCTCCAACAGGATACTGCTTGTTGCACTGTTCCAGCAGATAGGTTCTTCTGTGAGAAGTGTGGGTGGGGGGGTCGGGTGGGGGGGCAACCAAAAGACAAAACAGTCAAATACAGCATTAGCATATAAGACCATAATGCATCATTTTGTTATTGGTTTGCGCTCATTTGTACAGTAAGTGCCTGTCATGGTCAGTTGCCTTCATTCCTAATTGACAAATTGTGATTAATATGTTTTGCTGTGATTGATGAAGGACCAATTGCAGAGAAAACACACACTTTGTTCTCTCTAAATGGAATATTTGTTTTAGATAAATGGGAAAAAAAATCATTTTTGTTTTGATTGACTTTCGTAAGAAAAAGTTAGTTTTAAACATTGGACAACAATATTCTAGCTTCTGTTGGGAATCCTTGGTTTATTTTTGGCCACAATTGCCATTACTCCATACAGACACCTTTCTGATGTTGAAAACTAAACAGTGTTGGGCCTGATTAGTCCCTGGATGGTAGACCTCTTGGGGCTTTGAGGTGCTGTAAGTTACTGCGACCATATGGGCCAGGTTTCCATGTTTCCATGTATCATTACAAAAAAGAGGGATGGGTAAGGAAATTAATTTGCATTAAAACTGAGGCAAATTCCCTTGTGCAAATTGGCAGGTATTTCCTATGGTAACCTCCTCAAAGAACTAGCTGAAAGAAAAAAGAAAAACATTGACATTTCTCTCAATGTAAATGAGTGTTTGGCAGATCTCATGTGAAAATGCTTATTCATTTTTTTTCTCATTGTCCAGGATTTTTGGTCACTTCAGTCATCGCTCTGAATGGCAGCTGGTAAAAATAGACTTCAGATCCATCTTCAACAGAAGGTGCACAGAGGCCGATTACCAGACATGGCACCTACACAACCAGGTAAGTCTCCTTCAAAATTAAGTGTGGACAATGTTGTAATTAAAAAATGTGATTTTTTTATTTTACTGATATGAGTTCTACTGTACTGTAACCCTAACTCTAACCCTTACTGTAAGCTGACAAATAGCCTTTTACTGACAGACTCATGACATACATTACAGTGTTTCTGATATAGGCAAGTGGATTTTCCCACCAGCTTGCATTCAGGTTCAAAACTGTATGATTTGATAAGGTTGTATCCAAGGTCAATCTATTTATCAAATTTCCAGTCCAAAAGAAAATGTGGTTTTTTTTGTTTGTTTATTAAAAGTATTTGTGAATAAGGCGTGTCAGACTCCAGTATATCAGCAAACCAATTTAGTCGTGGTTAGCACTTTTATTTGATTTGCCATTTATAAATAAATTGGAATAATAGAGCCTGCATATGGTTATGAAATTAGGATGCACTTTTGCATGGAAAATATTCATATTGATTAATTGCTTGCTTGCTTGATTGATTGATTGATTGATTGATTGATTGATTGATTGATTGATTGATTGATTGATTGATTGATTGATTGATTGATTTTGTGGAGCAGATCATGTAGTTTGTTATTTTGATAAACCTGTGACTCACACTGAACTGTTTTGTGTAAGTTGACATGGAGGAAAAGGTGTTATGTCCTAGTATAGATTCAGAGGCATGTGCCCCAGCACGTTCAAGCATCGACGTCAGATCGATGCCAAGTCAGAGGTCACCAAATAAGCCTCAGGACAACCTCTTCACGTTGGTCATGGTGCATTTCACTTTACCCTGCTTGAGTTTGGAATGGTCAAACAGAGCAAACTTTGAAAGTCACTCCTGGGTATGGCACAGATTGTCTAGTAGGAGTGTGCCCTATGTGCTTTTGCTCCAGGGTGAGCAACTTCAGGCCTTGAGGGTCACTGTGTTACCTTTTTGTCCTTGCCAGCCTTTGAATCTTCTGATTGGCTGAACGCCTGAGCCAGGTAATCTGCGGAATGTAAAGTCGACAAAAAAAAAAAAAAAGCAGGACTGTCTACCCTAAGGATGTCAATATGTCAATACTTGCTCAAAAAGGTCAAGGAAAAGGAACATTATCTGGTTTATACTGCCAGCATGCATAATACAAATGTCTTATGCACCAAAAATCACCATCTAAAAAGAGACTTATATATAAGACAGCTATTGTTAGATTCCTGATTTATATCTACAATGATCTACTCAGAGACACATGCCAGAAAAACTTCTATCAAAATTAAAAGTGCCAAAATGATTTTCTATAATTGGATCTTGTCACACACATGTAAGAAGCCGTTGGTGTTCATGTCATTACAGAGCAACGCTGTGACATATTTGTAGTCTAAAAATCCAGCCAAAGTGGTTAACGGGGCAACGAGGGACCAAGTCCTGGGTAAAGTGGATATGCTCCAAAGCTTTGATGCACAAAAGTTATCGGGTTTTGGTGTCCCAGCTGTTACCTCTTTGAATACCCATGGATCCAACCAATGCTGACATAGAACAACACTTATCGCCCATAAGGATACTCCAGATCTCACCTTGTTTCCCATCATATTGAGTCACATTTTGCAAATGGCTTTGTGTTAACCGGCTCTGTTCAAATATAATGTGAATTTAGCATAAATTTAGAATTAGAAGGGAGGGAGGGAGATGATTGGAACTCATTGTGGCGCTCATCCTCCTCCACAAAGTCCAAAGATCACATTTGTTAATCTCTGCTATCACTTTGGTGAATGAATTCATGTAAATCCTAATAAAAGCCTGAGTAAGAGACCCTCTGACCCCAAGAATGCTTGAAGACCGCAAAACTTAAGGTATTCAATCAGGAGGCTTTTGTTCTGCACAGAAACATTTTGTGCTCAAACTTTTCCATGATTCATTGATTCAAGGACGCTGACAGAAGCAGATAGAATTAGTTCTGCAGCTTGGTCCCAATAAGTAATTACTGATACAAATGTTTTTAATAAGTCATCGCTTATGAACACACTGTCATACTTGTGTGTAAACAAAGGTCCCCTTAAGAGGATTAAGGCTTTTTTTCTTAATGAGTTATTATCTCTAATTGCTTTCCACACAGTTATTTGGAAAGTTGGCTGAAGCTGGAAATCTCTTCTTTTGAAATGTTCATATCATCCTCTAAGTGCACTCCCAACACTGCACAGCCCCTCCTGCGCATACATTAAACCTCCCCCTCAACCTGGCCGGTATTGAAGCCAAGCCAGATACATAAAGCAGGCCTTTATTCATGGCCTGCTTCTGTAATTGCTTAAGACACCCATATGCTCAGAGCTGACTAATGATCAAAACGTATAGCAAAGAAGATGACAAGGGTCCAAGCCAATTACAGGGCTAAACTGGCCAAACGGAGCAGTGGAAGAGCCTGCTGCAGAAATAAAACTGCCTAGAAAAGATGAGTCGCCTTTGTGTTAAGCTGGAAAAGTTTCTCCGGCTGGTCTATTTTTGTTTCTTTTCCTCAGCCATCTCACTACTGACACCTAATGCACATCTGTAGAATGTTCTGCTGATAAAAAGAAAGCAGCATTAAAGGATGGTGGATACAGTGGAACAGGCTGCTCATATCTTTTCATCTTTTTTGGCTTTCCAGCTGATTTTGAACTCACTTCTTTTACTCAGACGTACGGCTAAAAATGGGTGCTGTGCCGCCTGCTTTTGCACTTGGAGCTCCTTCTTATTAGTTTGTGTCAAAGAAAAAAATATCCTGAAAAAAAAAGACTCAAGTAGCACATTCTGGAATGTGACATTTGTGACGCAGGAATGGCTGCTGAGTTTAGCACACAATGCCGCTTCATCCACAGGGCAATGTGCACTCGGGTAGCTGGATCCCATGAATAATTTACACATTTAGATGTTAAAAAATCTGTTCATTTTTTGAACTCCCTGAATGTAAGTTTACTTTTGGCCCTCTTCAGGGTGAGCCATGTCTCATGGGGGTGAAAAGAATCTACCGAAAGCTGAAACCGATGTCCAGGTGTGTCATGGGAAAGATGTACTCGGTGGCGATGACATCAAGTCCCTGTGACTGCATGGAAGCTGACTTTGAGTGGTAAGTTCTGCTTTTTAACTTTTAACTGTTTCTGACATTTTTTCGACCTGTCATAAGCACCCCACCTGGAGTAAGAATGACTTGTCTTTAATTTTCACATTAGCTTTATAAAAGTCTACCACAGTTTACCTTTGTTCAGTCTGCACATCTTCGATGATGCAGTATCATAACGAAATAAAGTCTGAAGATCCAGCCATACTAAAGTTTTTAAGTATGACTTATGTCAAAGAGGAGAACAAATGTCATTACTTCAGCTGGAAATTAACATTTATCTGCATATTATCGTATACCTGTTGGAATGGACGAGAACTTTCAATTTGGTATTGTAATAACAAAATGCGATGGCATAGACTGATAAAATAAGTATGTTATAGTGAAAATCCCATCCATACATTTTCCAAACCTGCTAAATCCCTTTTGGGGTCACAGGGTTGCTGGAGTCTGTCCCGCCTACTGTTGGGCAAAGTCAGGGTACACCCTGGACAGGATGCCAGTCTGTTGCAGAGCCACATGATCACACTCACACATTCACACCAAGAAGCAATTTAGAGTAACCAAATTAACCGATAAAGCATGTTTTTGGACTGTGGGAGAAAGACGTACCTGAAGAGAACCTGCGCATCCATGAGGAGAACACGCGTGCCAATGTGCAGCCCTATAGTGAAAATTAAAATTCAACTTTTGTGATATCCCTTCAGGGCTCGCCACAGCAAATCAGCTTCCATTGATTCACAAAGGTAGAGAGTTATACACAAGATGCCCTTCCTGGCACAATCCTGTATTTTATCCAGGCTGGGGACCAGCACAGGGGGACCCAGACTTGGGCCCCTTTTGTAGCTACATAGTTAGGCCGTAGCGTGGAGGGTCTGGCCCTAAGACCCATACTGGATGAAGCTCATTACGCCCCAAAATAAACCCTGATATCCCATTGGTTTAATTTTGATGTCAGTAATTTTACTTGTGGCTCTTTAGATGCAAAATAAGTAGTAACAAATAATTTTAATACAATTTCTAAGTATCTGTTTCCACAGTTGTGTTTTAGTTTTAACAAATGAAGTTACGGCAGGAAATAAATAAATAAAATACTAAGAGATTGCACAATTGGTTGTAAAACTGTTGCCACAGTGGCCAAAAAATGCCTGTAAAGCAAGAAATGCTCTAATGATTCTGCTGGGAGGACGTATCTTAAACAGATTTGTTGAATGTTTTAAATGCAATGTTTTAAATATTAAACTGAAACTGATATACAGATGGCATTATTTGCTGTGCATGAGTTTATCAAAATACTCAGAGAAGCTGAGGAAATCTCTGTGTGCAGGGGGAAAAGTCTGAAGACTTGGATTGGGTGTTTGTAGTCTTTTAGCAAGACAGTGTCAAACACTAAAAAAAAACTGAGGGTAAATAATCTCATCCTCTGTGAAACTAAAGCTCTACCATGTGTAAATAAGTAAATTGACATGAAAGAGACCTTTTTAATTCAGTCTCCTAAATGTGAGTCACAATATCAATTCTGACAGCGTTAGTGCTTGAGACAATTACACCATCAACATTTAAGATAAGATCAATAAAAACAATGAAGAATCATTCCATAGTTGTCTTCCCTTTATTTTTTGTTATAAGCTCAGCTTGTGATTATGGTAAATGTAGAACAAAACTGGAAACAACTAATTATACAACAAATCAGCAAAACAAGAAAAATGTTTTTTTAACTCTACAAAGCTTTTGAGCCAAAGTGAACAAAATCATTCAGAGGATGACCTGCTCACACATTACCTTAAAAAAAACACTCCTTTGCTATAAAATTTTGAGTTTTCTGTAGAAACTTAATCTCTGTTATATATATTTTTAATGAAGAAGCAAAAAGGAAAAATTCTACATAATTGACACTAAAGTACAGTATTTTTGGTTTTTACTTTTTAACTGAAATACAAAGTTCTCCAACATCAAATGTGGACTGTTTCTGCTCAGTTTAATTTGAAATTTGAGCTAAAAGGCAAACCCTTTGAAATAATCAAACCAACCAGTTTCCTGAAGAATTTCTCTTGGATCGAAGCCGTAATCTCACCAGAAGCAAATTGCTTAAGATTAGTAGGAAACCACCGTCACAGATCTCATCCTCTGGATTTGAAAGTAGCTCAGTTGCTTCCTCTGTGCTTCCAAACAGAAACTAGTCAAAAGCCAAGTTGTGTGTGTTTCTGTGCTGTGTGTTTCGGTGAGACGATTTTGTTTTTCTCTCTCACATATTCAATTGACGCCGCCTTAATGCGCAACATCGTTCACAGTTTGAATGCTTTCAGAGTGAAAATGATTCTTCGCTGCTGCTTTTCTCACACTGACTGTCATAAAAACTGCCTTCTTTGATATTTTTTCTTGCTAATGTTTTTCTCTTTCTTGCCACAGTCTGGTCTCCTGAGTGAAGCAGCTCCTGTAATAAGCTCCACTAAAACCATAAATCACGGAGCCTAATAGCTTTCATTAACAATCACAACACTTTTGCATCTGTGTGCATGTCGGACTAATTGGGGCAATTTGTCCCCTTCGTTTTTGGGGCATGTTGCGGCTCTGCCTTTAATTTGGAACACAAACAACATGTGAGCTGCGTTAAATAACACAGCATAGTTTGTTAACATGCTCTTTTGCAGACCTGTACACTTCAGTTGGGTTTTCTTTTTTTCATTAATTTGTATTAAGCATTATTAGTTAATTGGGAATCTGCGTTTTGATTGGATGACTGTCTGCTTACTCATATCTGTGCAGTGATTATGGCTACGAGAGGCGGAGTGACGGCAGATGCAGCCCCGCCTTTTGGTTCCATCCATCATCCATGTCCAGGAGTTGTACCACTGGGATGACTTTCCTAAACAGCACCGGGTAAACACATAAGCTGCTACAAATGCATCTGAAAAGGCATCTCAGCAGGCAACTACAGCTGTCAAAGTATAAGTTAAGCCCTTCAGGCTAATTGTTTGGAAAATGTCTAAAAGAGTAGCAAATTATAGTTTTAAGTATTCCCAAATTTAAAAAGGGTTCATTTAAAGACATCTCACACCTAGCCAAGCTTACTGAAGCCAGGTTTCTTTGAACATTGAAGTGGAGTGGATGTGCATACCACACAAACTTACTGGCTTTCAAAATATTACTAGAAAGGAAGAAAATTACTCTAAAATGGGCCTTGGCTTTAGATGCTCTCCATATGTTGTCAAAACACAATTTTTTTGCAAACAGGAAGTCTGACTTTTGACCATTGATAAAGTCTTTGGTAGCTCGGTTGGTAAGGTGAAAGGCTACCACGCAGGAATCCAGGATTTGATTCCCGGAAGGGAGAGAACAATGGTACTGGGGGCAATTACCATATCAATGACAAGCAATTAACATCACCCAGGGTTCTTTGGCAAGACACTTAACGCTACTGCCTCCCGAGCGTGGTTTGGCTGGTCAAATGCGGAGAAGAATTGTGGGATAAATAAAGTATCAATTATTATTTTTTATTATTATTATAGACTGCAAAAGAATTGATTATGTAAGCAAAAAGGTACATTGTGTTTTATTTTTATTTTTTTATTATTACTTTTTTCTTTTCTTGATCTTCCACCTGTAGCTACCGAAAAGTCATTTCCAACAACTGCACAGCCGGAGTGAGCGCTGAGTTTACTGCCCGGCGGCTGCAGTGCCCCCTGCAGGCCCCCAGAGGCCTGCACCTGGTGACGAATGAGGGTGCTCTAACCGCCACGCTGGGCTCCAACATCACTTTTCTTGTTTTTCTGGAAGAGGTGTGTTTCTCTTGTTGTTTACCTGATTTTCTCATTATAATCCACTTTCAAAGTGAAACACGAGTGTTATGGGTTGTTGCAAACTCATTACTTTTTCCTTTTTATCGTTTATTTGGTTTCGGAATCGTATCAGATAAGGGATTTGTCTTAAAAACATTTTTGGAAGTTTAGCATGTAAAGCATTTTCATGTATTTGTTTGTTTTTGCCCAAAATGCAAAGTGCTTTCAGATAGTTGCCCAGCAACGCTTCTGCAAAGTTGATGACACATTTTTTTTTTCTTTGGTAGTTGATTATATCTTACTAAAGTGCAAATTGATTCAAAACACAAAAGCCTGTATTATTTTTATAATTATTTTTCTTATTTTACCTTATTGTTAGTCTTTCATGGAATTCGTTTTTTTTTTTTTCAAAGAAAAACATCATCCACATCAATGTGGTGCAAATCATGTATTTCCTAATTTAACACTGGTGTGATAATTGATTTCTTTACAGCATAATATCCTTGTTTGCATCAAAATGAAAATGTATTCAGAGTATGTGTAGTAGGTGCAAAAACAGACTCCATTGACCAGCATGAACCAGGCCAGTTCAACGTGTGAAAATCACTGTTATTCCACTGACAGAAAAAGGGGCAGGGATTCACAGATCAGTGTGATTAAACAAGTTTGTAAAGGGTTGGACTTGACAGACCGGCACAGATGCAGCATCTGTCAAACCTGTTGCTATGGTTACCAAACAGACTCACATCTCTTTTAAAGGGAATGTGAGGGGCTCTGCTTGTAAATTTGCATACTGAACTCAAAGCAAAGTTTCTGCTGTTTCTGAACTTCCCAAACCGTGTCTGACATTTTATGTGGTCTTAAATGGTGAAATGTGTTTTGTTCTTACATAGACTGTTTATGGTGGACTTTAGAGGGAATCCCTGCTTTCCACAGTCAACAGTTTAACGCTAAATTGGAGGGAACAGAAACACTAAAAAAACTTGTAAAAAATGCTTCTCGTGATGATCTCAAGCTCCATAAGTCTCCTAAAAAGGCTGGTATTAAAATAATTAGGACACGTTGGTCTTATTGGTATTATTGAAGTTAAATCATAACAATTGTAATGAATTGTTATGATTTAGGTTAGGTTTGATGTTTCTTGCTTTTTGCAGAGCACTTTGGGACAGCCACTGGTGTAAACTGTCTTTTTATAAATAACCCAAGTTGTTTTAGAGGAAAAGTTCAGAGACAGTCGGAGTAAAAATCAGAAGTGATTTCTGGAGTCTGTCCGTGGATGAATTCTTCTACCACTGAGAGTCCTGCTAGCAGAAGAGAGATTTGAGAGAATCATGTCTGGGATGAACCTGAACCTTGACAGAGTTCTTCACTAGTATTTAAGGCAATTCTAAAACAGCAAGAGTAGCTAAAACCACTGAAATTCACGAGACAGATTAGCTATGCCTAACTAACAGTTTGCCATTTTACTGTTTCTGAATCAAGTAGTTTGAGGTGATATAAACAGCACATGCTTGGATTTTCTGAAGTGTAGGAGACTTATTCACTTTTTGAGCATGCTTTTCTTCAAAGAAAATAGCTAGAATCTTCCTGCCAACGAGGCAACGGGCATTTCCTGAAAGTGTTTGTCTTGCAGGGCGACGGGGCGAGGACAAGCATCACCATTGACTTTGGAGATGGGCACGCTCTGACGTACTCCAACGTGAGCACCATCGAGGACGGGATCAAACACATTTACAAAGCTGTGGGAATCTACCGAGTGACCGCCACGGCAGAGAACAGCCTCGGCTCAGAGACCGCCACCCTCTTCCTGCACATAACATGTGAGGCACCAGAGGGCTTTAAAAGATATGACTACACAAATGTATTTGTGTGTTTCTCCAGATAGAAATATCTTCAATTTTGTGCCTTTGCGGTTTTTAGCTGCTTCAGTTCTTATCACGTTCTGTGGAATTGCTGCTGTCAAGTTGTAAGCAGCGTCCCGCTTTTTATCTCCCTGCAGAGCATGCTTCTTGCCCATAACCAAACAAACAAGTGAGATAGAACAAATCTCATTACACTTCCTCCCAAGTCAGTGTATGCTTCATGGTCACTCGGTCCACAGAAGCTGCTGCCGCAGCATATGTAACAGGGCTGACCAATTTGACGTTTTCAGGGCGTGACAGATGTAAAAGAGCTGACATATTGATCGGGGATCGCCTTTGCCCCCAACAATCTGTCCATCCCATGTGCCAGCAGTACAAATGGAGCCATTGCAAGCTCTGGAGGCTGCAGATGAAAAATAACACGCAGATGGCGACCATTGGTCCCAGCGCAAGGCTGAATTCTGGGCATTTTTCCTTTATCTCAGTGGCTAATTCTATTTTCTCCCTCCTCTGAATGCTGTAGCGTAAAGCATCGCCTTTGCTCTGATGTATGCGTGTGCTCAAGCAGGTCAGCTGGAGTACATCCATCTCTCAGCTCCGTTTGTGGTGGTGAGGAACAAGGAAGTGAACCTGACGGCTGTTCTGTGGCCTAGCCAAGTGGGAACGGTCACCTACATCTGGTGGATCGGAAATAACACTGAGGTATGGAAAGTGTAGTGTCACTGTATCATCAGCCAGAACATCAGCTTCTTTTAGGGAGATGTTTTTTGAGATGTTTATACCGCAAACTAACTTGGATTCTCTGTGGGATACTTCGGTTTTCAAACTGCAGTCAAAGGAAAACAATCCAAAGCAAACGTTGGAGATACAGCCACTAAAATGAACAAAACGGGGAAGGCAATTTGTTGGATTCAAAACTTTTATTGACACCAAAAGTTTTTGACAAATAAAAGCATATTATCCTTCTAAGCATTCTGATCTACTTTTATGAAACTTCACATCTTTATTTTTGTCTTATAATATTCTGAATCTGTCAGGTGACCAATTGTATAAGATTATTATAGAGGACCTTAAAGACCCAATCCAATCAAAATCTGTTTTTTGGTGTTTTTAAGATATTCCTGTGGCATTTTTCTTATGATGGAGGACATATATGAGAAATATTGAGATTAAAATTGCAATTCTGAGTATTTCTTCATTCAAATCAGGAGCACACAAAAAAATGCCACTGCAAAAAGCTTGTAGCAGTGATGTAGGTGCTACAATTGGCAGCCTATGAGCTCCCTGCACCACTCCATATTGATGCATTTACTTGCAGACGAATAGATCCACGTACATCTTTGTTGTACACATTTGAACTAGCATCTGGCACAAAACCGTAGACATGCATAGCCATTTTTGTTGTACCTGTAATTTTAGGGTGGGGTTTTAAGACAGGAGGAGAGTGTGGATTAAAAATATGGATAAATGGGGGGGCAACGCAACACCAAAAGTTCTGCCCACAACTCAGAGGAAAAATTTCAAATGAAATATTGCAGCTATGAAGAAACCTGTGTTGTCCTAGAAAACAACACAGGTTGTTTTATTTAGCATAAAATAAAAATGGCAAATTAAAAGACCAATGGGAACGCTTTTAAAATAGATTACAATATGATTGGAATGGAACTTTAAATAGAAGTAGGATATTAGAGTTCAACAAATGACAGAGTCTGAAAAACTCAGACAAACCAAATGTGTTCTGCCAGCTTTAGATGAATCATGCTCCTGTCATAATTATGATTTTATTTGTATTATATGTCAGTTCCATCAGGAACTCTCCATGAGGAGAGCGAGTAACATGAACCGGTAATAAACTCTGGCAGTTTTAGCATCTGAAAGTAATCTGAAGGACAAATTGAGTCGTGAGTAATGACAAGAAGAGGGTCTCTGTAGGCTGACAGTGTGTTTGCTGAGCGTGCATGTGTGTTTTTGTGGGTGCATCAGCATGCTGACACCTCCGTAGTGTAAATAACAGCCTTGTGAGACATTAACCAGCTGCTGATAACGGCGCGTCTCACAGGAATGCCCAGACTCTGACTCTCTCCATCTCCGTCTCTGTGCATCTCCCCCTGCAGCCGATAATCACCCTTGAGGGAAGCGTGGCGTGCACGTTTTCCCGGGAAGGCGTCAACACGGTCACTGTGCAGGTGTCTGCAGGGAATGCCATCCTGCAGGACAGAAAAACCATCGCCGTCCACGGTGAGTCAATTCCACGTCCCCTGAGATTCTGCAGGACAAGTCGGCACGATAAATGAATCACCGTGAGGAGTGGTTAAAATGGATTAAAATCCATTTTAATCAATTTTTGATCATTAGAAGAGCTTAAATAGTTTAGTAAATAAAGTACTGCAGAAGTGCTGAGCTTGTGCTTTATTATGTTTAATCACCTGCGGCATGGCGGAGCTTTCCCAGCTTTCTTCTTTATAAAAAAATGCTGCGAACTCAGCAAGATAGTGGAATCCTAAATGCTTATGCAAATGGATAATTCTAAAGACAGTAAACTGCTTTAGGTGTTATCTGCAAATTACCCGTTTGGTGTGTTTTAAAGCAAAAGACTTAAATGGGTCTCTTTTGTGGCTTTGTTTGTGGAACAGTATAGTGCAGTTGATTTGAGGCATCCAATGAATGTGGGAACATTTTGGCAAAACGAAAAGGTTTCGACTTAATAAACATTACCACCAACAAAATACATTAAAAATAAATGCAACTGCTGTCTTAGCACACTGCCTTAACCAGTTAGTTGCTTTAATTTCTATTATAGAAAACAAATATGAACCGTCCCCCCACTCATCTGGATGAAGCTCATCTGCTGGACTATTTAAATATGTAGTTGTAGAGTTAGATAAGCTAATTCTCTCGAAGAGTTCTGGTGCATTGCCTGTCCGTCCTGGGGGAGCATCCCTACTTCATGTGGGCACCCCTGAGGTCTCTTCTTCATGTTCTTTATGATTCATGTTTATTACACGATCATCGGCATGAAGCCCATTGAGATAACTATTGTGGCAAATATTGGGCTATATAGGTAAAAATGAATTGAATTGAATTGAAATAATTTCTCAACTTCTACCCCCTACTTGGTTATGCAGACATCCTCTACTTCAATACCACTTGAGGCAATCTATATTCTCTGGATATCATCTACAAGTAGAAAAGAAAGAAAAACTTGCTGAGCCAGAAGAAAAAGAGAGACAGATTTTTGCTCAAGGGCTGCAGGAGCTGGCACCAAATGGCTACCAGTACTTTAAAGCAAAACAATTCAAAATGAGGCTGAGTGAGACAGAGTCTGAAAGCAGTGATCTCAGCGATCTGTGATTTCATCTAAACAAAAACAAAAAACAACAAGTTAAAGGGGAAAAAGTAGTCTGGAAGGCTGACCAAGAAGCATCTATATAGAACATAATAAATAATTCTAAAAAACATGCATCATTACGATGCTCAATTAGCTAAAAATAGACACAAAAAGCTCAATATTCTGAACCCTAAATCTTAGTGCTAAAACATTTTAAGTTAAATAAATAGCAAAACAGTAACTTTAACCTTAAAAAATGCATTGCAAATAACTGTAATTTAAAATATAAACATTGAAATTTGATGTAACTACCATCAAATTTTCTTTTAATAGTTGTTCTTAATTTGCTAGAAATGTGTAAGACAACTAAAAGGAAGATTAAAAAGGATTCTAAACACAAAAACGTCCAGTCAAATCAGACTATACTGAAAATGCATTTTTTTTAATAAAAATTCCTAATTTGTACAGTGACTGCTAATTTAGCTGACGAAAACAGGAGCTTATTTAGGATTTAATAAAGATATGCATTGCTCAAAATGTTTACATTTAATGCAAAATGGAAAATTAGCTAAATAAGGAAAAGTATGTGGTACAGTGCAAAATTCTAAATGAAGAAGAATGTGAGAAGATTAACTCGATGAGTTTTTGTGAAAACAATTCAAGAAAGGGATTTATAACCTGATTAAATTCATGATGTGTTGTGTTTTTCTCATGATAAATGATAAAGTCTATGAGTTACATCTGAAGGCTGAGCTCCACATAAAGAAAAGATGAAAGGGGGGGAAAAAAAGCATCTCACACACTTATCTTGTCTCCCTGCAGAGTTTTTCCGCTCTCATCTGCTCGCCTTTTCATCAAACCTGGACGAGCACAACCCGGACGTTGCAGAATGGAGGCTGGATGTGAGCCGGGTCATCAGGAACTCTCTGATCCAGGTGAAGCGCTCTCAGCTGCTTTCATAGAAGCCAGAGCTTTACTCTTGCAAAAGTTCCACCAAACAACACGATTTCCCCAGAGCTGAGATCGGATCCAAGTCTTTACGATGTAGAATACTAAGCAGAGAGGCAGAAGAGAGCAGCTTGCAGTTCTAGGTCACACAGGAGCATGGGATACTGAAACGTACTGGGGGATGAATGTCACAGTGCATGCTCCGTGAGCTGTTAAGTGTGAAAAATGACTCAAAATTCTCACAGAACACGTCAGCTCCAGAGTTGGACCCTTTAACTTGTAGTTTCTTAAAATGTCCTCAGAATGTCAATATAATTATCATCCCAGGAAGGTGGCCTTCCCGCTCCTTGCATCAGATTTTTTCATGCTTTTTGATCCAAAATAGATGCCAAAAATATATTCATGTCAGCAGTCATTGCCCAGTGTTTCTGCTTTTTTTTCCCTGACATGATATCCTTTTCTTTTCATGCCTTAAGGCTTAGTAGGCAGAATACGTGGGAAAAAATGTGGACTTGACACAATAGCTTTATTGTTCTCAATATTTACTGCAGCAAGTTATCTAGAATCAGTGGATGAAGTCCACCTTTTTCAAAGCAGTACATTTTCATACTTTTGATATTCATAGAACTTTAACTGCCTATAAATGCTTTAGAGCTGAGCGAAACTCAGATATTTCTTATGAGATTTAAAGAGCTCCACACAATTTTCTAAAATATGAACTGATAACTGATGATCTACTTTCAAAGTGTTCGTAACCGTCTTTTCAAACACATTGACTGTAGTGACATTTTTTTTTTTTTTTTTAACTTGTCCTGTCCAACAGCTGGGCAGACAGATGAGAGCTGAGGGCCTCTTGTGTTGGACATATTTTACTTTAACAAGAGGGGTTGTTAATCTTCAGACAAACCAAAGGTATGTCTGAATAAACCCCTTTTGTAATTGAGGCCAAACTTTATTAATTTCAATCATGTTTGAAAATCTTTGGTGTTGGACCGGACGGAAAGGAAAGGAGGGAAGACGAAAGAGGGACATATTTTTTAAAAGAAGCAAATTGTTCTACAAAGTTTTTTGACAGAAAGTATGCCGTTTTTGAATTACTTTTAATGATTAATGAATAATTTTTCAATTAATTAATATTCAGTCAGGGCTGCACGGTGGGGCAGGGGTTAGGTCTCTTGCCCCTGGTTCAAGTCCCAGCTGGGGGGACCTGAAACAGAACTTCAATGGGGGACCTTTCTGTGTGGAGTTTGCATGTTCTCCCCGTGCATGTGTGGGTTTTCTCTTGGGACTTCGGCTTCCTCCCACCATCCAAAAACATGCTTCATAGGTTAATTGGTTACTCTAAATTGTCCATAGATGTGAATGCGAGTGCTCATGGGTGTGTGATTGTGGCCCTGGCGACCTGTCCAGGATGTCCCCTGCCTCCGCCCGCAGCCATGTGAAACCAAAAGGGAACAAACGGATTGGAAGATGAATAATTCAATAAATATTCAGTCATCATGTGATTAGGATAATAATTCTGCAGAATTAATACTTCAAGTAACAAGAAAAGACATTAAAGTTTTTCATTCATGCAGGCTACTTCAAAAAAGGGAGAAGCTTGAAGAATTTTGATTATGCTGCTTAATGCTGGATCCTTCTATTTAATTCTGGAAAAAAAAACTGAGGCAAACAACTTTTAGCTCTGTTAACAAAGCCATGTGGAGTCCGTGTAATCCATTTGCAATGAGCTGATCTGTCATCTGGGTCCTTGTTTTTATTGATTTTAGTAATGGACACTAAAGTAAAAAATGACTATGATCAACTTTGGCCCTTTAGAGCTTTCGGGGTGCTTTTATTTTGAAACCTTCAAAATACATAAGTGATAGCTTTTAAAATCTTGGCACGCTTTCTCCTCAAATGATTCTGCACTGGTATTGACCTAAAATTTGGCTTGATTTTGCATTTTGTTCTGTAAGAAATGATTTTGAAAATGTGATTTTTGCCTCCATTCCCATAACATTACAGATAAATATGTCGGCATTCTCTTCCGATCCTCTGATGGGACAGAAACTTGCATCTGGACATGTTTGGGATCTAAATTATCTTTTGTGTCGTTAGAGTTTTGAATAAATTTGTTTTCCAATCAATCATCAGTAAAAATAATAAATCGCACAATGGTTGGATGAGAATTGAACCCGACAGGGATCTTTTTCAGTTTTTTTTTTACCTTTAAAGAACTACGATTCTTTTGTCAGAACTTAACTTTAAACTAATTTCTGCTCAATCATAAACAATAATTAGACTCTTAAACTTAACGCATACATTTTGGGACTTGCTCAAATACAGTATGTGGCATGCATCGTGGGATTTTGGGGGACCCAGATTTAATCTTTAGTAGTGAATACAATTTCATATCCTGAAATAATTGATTAGTCGCTCTTTTTTTGAGCAGTTCAACAAGTGAAACGGAGAAAAGAGTTCCCAATGGTCTTTTAATCAAGATTATTGAGCATTGATTAGTCAAATGAAAATACTTGTGTTGTTTTCTGGGATGTCGTTTATCAGAAATCTGCCTCTGAGTTGTGGGATACTGTTAGCTGGGAGTAAGCCTGTGCTCATTTCCCATTAACCCTTTTGTTTAGACTCTCTCCTGCTCTCCTGTTTCAACTCTCCCCCCTCACATCCCCAACTTAACATTACCGGTGCTACAAAAAATGGTGAGAAATTTTACTCGGATGAGGAAAACAAAGACGTACATGGATCTATTGGTCTGTAAGTGGATGCATCAGAACTGAGCGGAGCAGAGAGCTTATGAGAAAAATGCTTAAAAAAAAACATCCAAAAACATGATTTATTTTTGGAGTGGGTCTTTAAGTGTTTGAGCAATAATGTGTTGGTTCTCAAAAATGCCATTTTTCCAGAAAATTCGTACTCAGTCTGATGCATTAGTTCTGTGCCGAATCTCAGGCCAGTGCAGTAATGTTCTGACCCTCATCTTCCTCCTGCTCCCCTCCAGGCGACGGGCATGAGAGAAGATCAGCTGCTGGTCACAGTACTGCCAGGTTTGCCCACAACAGCAGAGTTTTTCCTCTTGCCAGACAAACAATTAACGGAGGGGAAACCAGAGAAGAGCTCCGCTCATCTGGACCAGGTGAGGAAACAGCTGAAGCCTCACCAGTTTTTCTGCACTTAGATAAATGGTACCTTGTTATCCTCACGCCGGCTTCACTACATCATTCCCCTCTTTTGTCTGATCTATGACTCACCCTGTAATTGCTCTGGTAAAATCCCAACATCGAGTTCCTGCTCCCTCCAGCAGATGTCAGTGTTGATCCACTGCAGAGATGCTGGTTCTCCCCAGTGAAAATAATTCTGGAAAACGCCTGAGGAGCCTCTGCAACAGACTCATCAATAAGCCAGACAAGTATTAACAAGTTATCAGACGGAGAGACTTGAAAAGCGCCTTCAGCCACATGCTGCTGGGCGGAGAGCATCTAAATCACAGGCATATCTACATGATCTAAATTATGATCCTAACGTAACACATAATGACTGATAATAACGCAATACACCCAGTCACCACCCCCACCTCCCTCTGTGGGAAGAAACTAACATGTAGAGAAGGAAGTCTCCCTTCTGTTCACACCTGCTCGATCTTCTGGAAATCCATAAATCTCTATTCAAGGTTGGCATTTTAAAGTGTAGAGCAGACTCTGCTTATTATCAGGTGTGATAGATGTGCTGACCCGGTACACTGCAAGAAAAAGTAATTAGTCAAAGCATAGACTAAATTTAAACAGCTCAGTGGCACAAAGGGGGATGAAGGAATACAGAAATTACTCAGATCACAATTAATTTAGCAAATGAGGCAGATAAGATGAATGAACTCGGCAAGAGAGAGAAGTTAGAAGAAACTAAAGATGGAGTTTGGTTGTTATGGAGTTTCACAAATGTTAAATAGCTGAATATCAACCCATTTAAAAAACAGTACCAGTTCATTTTTAGACTGTGTGGGAGCCTGGGAGAGAACTGCAGAAAATGAAAGCTTGTTTCTGAAGTCCAAAGCTCCGGGTCGCTCTAATCTGACCAGCAGTTATCGGGGTGAGATGTTCTCAGTGCAGAAGGTTATGTGCCGGTCTCCAGAGAGGTGAACAAGTGTGGTGCGTGGTATGCATTATGCAGGAAAGCAGAATGTTCCAGAGACAACAAGAACATGAGGCTCATTTTTGGAGCTGTTAAACCATCCTGCAGGTGAAGGCTTGGAGTTTAAGAGTTTATCTTGAACAAAGGGCTGACAACATTACTATCTTAAAGTATGTAACAGCATTTACATTTATAGCTAAAAGTGATTCTATGCCAATTTCGTCACAAGAAAAAGGGTTAATATGACAGAAAATGTCACGTTTGACTTGTCTGTCTTGGATTTTAAATTCAAGTGAATCTTTAATCTGAAAATATGAACCTGTAAATCTGCTGCAGTATGTCTGGGTTTTATTTGACACAGGGTGTATTTTATTCTGAAAGAACTGTATATTTTTTTCCACTGTTAAAAAAGCAACCCTGACTTGTGTCTCAACAGCTCTCTGAAGTTGTGCTGAGTGCCCTAAATCAGAACCTTGTCCAGTTCATGCTGCGCCCGGGTGTCCAAGTCACGGTGCACGCAGCCCACCTGTCAGCAGGTAAACAAGCACAGCTGTTTTGGTTTGTTTCAAGCAACCACAGACATTCTGTGGTGAGTGGGATAAACAAAAAGCATGACATGTAGGCTCAGTGGACAGTCAGGTTTATGTTTAATATTTTTCTGCCCCCTCCTCAACTAATAATCCCACCCCTGTGTGTGATTGGCTCCCACCATTTAGCTACTCAGAGACACTCAGAGAGTGATCAACGTAACACGTATGTGTGCCTCTTCCTATTGGGGATGCTGCTTCTGTCCTAAAGGGGCTTATAAGATAAAGAGTAAGAGAAGTCCATATATATGATTCACATGGGTGCCATTTCCGCACCCCACTCACTGCATGAGTCAGCTGGTTGGAAATACAGTCTGTGCAACTTTTTGTGTTTTTTTATGCTCTCTGGTGCTTGTCTTCCTGTCTCTGCAGCGCCCCTAGTGGACACCAGCGAGAACCACAGCGGCTCTGCCATGCTCATGCTGCTTTCAGTAGTGGTGTTGGGATTAGCCATATTTGTCATCTACAAATTCAAGAGGTAAAGTCGCCTTTGCAGCTGTGATTTTGTGAAAAGCTGGAAGGGGTTTACAATTTTCTGGCAAATATGAGTATCTACCTGCCAAAGACTTGGATGCATCCCACACTACCTAAACACGATTAAAGAGAAATGTTGGGATTCTGCAGTAACTTCTTTCAATCCCTCCAAATGATATGATAACTATGAGGCTGCAAGAAGAGATTCCATTTTATGAATAGTTGAAGTTAAATTCTGGAGAACATGTAGAGTATGTAGACTTGTGGTTATCTGCACTAATTGATTTCTGTTTATTTGTTTTTGATTTTTTAATGTACATTTATTTTCTGTTTCTAAACTACTAAGGAAAAACCAGATGTGCTAAGGTTTAATAGTTGTATCAAATTCTCCAGAGATTAAATTGAAGCCATCATTTTTTTCTTGACTGCTTTCAACAGAAACACTTTTAAGGATTTATGAAAATCTCAGTTTTGGTGTTTTTAACATGTTACTGTGGCATTTGTAGCGATTCTGCCCCTCCAAAAAAAAACAAAAAAAAATAACAACTACTGCTCAGTTGTCCTTTTCATTTCACTCCTCCCAATGTGTGTCACACAATCATACAACATTGTCAAGGAATCTGATTAACTGAAAACCTCTGTATCCTATTCATGTTGAATTTACCCTTTTAGCAGGACTGACTCTATTTCCCTTCAACAGTTAATTTCACTGTGAGCTTGTGCTGCAGTGACTGCAACCATGTGCAAGCCCAGAGGGTTTTTATCTTCCTAAAATGTCACAGCACATTGCTACTGTGGAAAATTACCCTCCACAGCCGCAAAATGCACTCTTTCTGTGGGGTCATAATCTGTCATTAAATGGAAAGAAGGCCTTGTGGGTGATTAGAAAAAAAAGCATAACGTGGAAACCAGTAGTCAACCAAACTGACGTTTGGGGTCAAATTTATTTAATGTGAGTGGAGTGGTCTGGTGTGACTACACCTTAAAACCAGCTTCTCCATCTGTTCTTGGATCCACTCCCAAGTTTGAGCTTGCTGCTCACACCAAAGATGCTTTTAGGTCATTTTTAATTAATTAAGTTCTATTTCCTGGTAGGCAGCTCCAGGCAAGTGGAATCTTAAGTTTTCCAGGAATTCTGTTGTTCAAGACAATTGGACTTTAAAGGTTCAACTTGAATGAGTAGCTTCTTCAGTTCAGAACTGAGGAAACTACTTTGATGATCAGCAAAAAGTCTTCTAGATGAACCTTTCCATGGAGCATGGAGAATAATGCTTTGGTCACAAATCCAACTGCCACCATCCGATGGGGAGGCATTGGCAAACTCTTCAAGATTTCATGCCATTCTCCTATTCTTTGAACATCATTGGCGTGGTGATGAATGTAGACTGCAGCAGTCAGGCGGCCATCAGGCATCAGTCAGTCAGGCGCGGATGACGCCATTACAAAATCAGGCAATAGCTGGGCGGCCAGAGGGTGGGGGCAGCTGGATCACCGGCTGGCGGTAGCTCTGATTTGACGATGTGTAAATGTCTCTGGACGGCAGCTGTCCATATCAAGTCCCACTGGCCACCAACTGCCTGGTAGCCCGGGGGTATATAAAAAAAACAAGCTATTCTGCTTGTTACTGGACTGCCACTGCGCAACCTCGAAATGTGTCAGAGCGGTCACTGACCGATTGCCTTTTTTTTTTTCTGAAAACCTCCCCGGCCATTGCACAGCATGTAGAAATGCGACTGCCACCTACAGTTTGCAAATGGTGCTGTCCGGCCACCTGCCAAATTTGCTGAAAAGTCTGCATTTAGGTCCCCACGCTGTGGCATTTTGGGATATGTGACCATAGCATCAGCTATAGAATGTGTGGATGTCCTCTGATTCCCTTTAGACTTCCCTGCAGTGTTTATAGGTGTTAAATAGTTAGAAAATGGATGTGGACACCCTTTTCTTGGGCTTGATTTAGTGCCAAAAACATGGACCAGATCAATAGGTTAAGTCCCACAGGGTCTATGTGGAACAAGTTGACATTCACATTTGTAAACAACATGGCCTCACACCTTCACATGTTAGCGTTTTGTCCACTTGCCTGACTGTGAATCTTTTCTCAAGGAAGATCCCAGGCCTCAACGTCTATGCGCAGATGCAGAACGAAAAAGAACAAGAAATGAAGAGTCCAGTGAATCCATCGGAGGCCACGCCCAGCTCGCAGCAGGACTTGGTGCATTCTTTGGAGATCCTGGACTCAGAGTTTTCCTCACGGCCCATTGGTGAATCCCCGCCTACATGTGTTTGATTTCCTCAGTCCACATTTCCCCTCATTGTCCTCATGTTTGTGTTTGTGTCACTCATCCTGTCGTTTTTCTCAGTGAAATGGTCCAATCAGAGGGAGAGCTAAACTAAACCGAGTTTGGCACAAAATGCTGTGACTTCTTTTTGGTATGATTAACAAATCGCTCTCTTTTCTGCTGTTGACTGAGAGAACAGATGGTTTGGGAATGGAAGAAAAGCCCAGGATCAATTTTGGTGGAGCATCATAAACCTGCAGAACATTTGGCTCTGCTCAACTAATCTCAGGCTTTGAGGAGACCAAAATATGTGAATGGTGTCATTTCCACATTCATCACTTCACGTTTCATTTCTGCTGTTTTTTTTCCTGTCATTTGTTACCCATCTGTTTTTCCTACTTTGGCTGTGATGTTGTGTCTGTTGCCACTTGCAGTCAGTCTTCTAAGCAGAAAAACTGCTGTCGGTGTGGGTTAGCTTACTTTAGATTTTTTATTTTGAAATTTATTGTCAGTCACATTAGTGCCAAAATAATTTGTACCCATCTCCCAGGACTTGGTGTTTGAATCACAAATTTTATACATTTGCCAGTCCTTTCTTACTTAGTTCAAAGCCTAAAACATTGATTAAACTCAACGTATTAACAGGAATGGTGTTTTAAAAGCCAGATTATGAGACAAATATTAATTTATAGCAATTTTCTTTTATCACTGATGTTGATAGAAACACAAGGGGTGGGGGTATATCAAAATGCATGTACACTGACACGTTTCTCTTCTAAAAATCTGCTTTTAACAGTAACTCTGGTATGGCCCAACATGTGAACTCTGGTCCACCTAAGAACTAGGATCTCGGTTTGCTTACAAAAGTACTCTTCTGTGGTTTATATCAATGTAAATGCTCTAAGGATTGTCTAGAGAAGCAAACAGTTAAGATGACTAATTGTAATGAAAGTAAGTTGGCAGAAATGCAATGAAATTTTAGAAAGTGTAAATGATAACAAAGTATTGTAATGTGTCATGGATAAACATGGAGTAGAGAGAAGGTGGAGGTTTATTTCTCAATGTTGGTTTTCCTCTGTTGGTTAGAGCTCACTTCTGCCAATTAGGCCCTGACATGAGCAGTTGGAATGTGTTTGTTTTCAGTTTACTTCAGTTATTTGCTCACCGCTGTGTGTGAAAGCAAACCAGAAAAAAAATCAGGAAGTGACATGGTCATGCGTCTCCTGCATGCAGCCCTCACTTGGCCTTTTTCTTCATCTAATTTTCTGTCTCCTCCTCCGATGCAATTAAGCTCATGCTTCTCATCCTGTTCCCTTTGCATGGGTTGCCTTCGGTGTTTCTACTAAGATGAGTTTGTAATGGTTTTCTTAATTGTTCCAACCTGTGTCTGAGCACACATTTTCCATCAGGTTTTGGCCATCAATCACGATTCAGTCCAAACCCACATAGTCAGTTCAGTCTCCATTCACAACCTTGTTCCAGTTTAAAGTCTACAACCATTGGAATGTGTTTAGAAACAAGAAACGAGGGGGTATTTCTCGTACTTTTCCAAGAGCAATGCAAAATCTTCTCTTCCAACTTCTTTCTAGTACTTCCACCATCTTCAAGGGAAACTGGGTATAAAAAGTAAAGTCTCCTGGTCTTGTTACACACTATTAGTCAGCATACTTCCCTTACAAAGCCGTCCTCAATCATCTTGTCTATGTTTTGTTTTCAGTATCACCAAATACCAGCCAATTAATCTACCCTAATCCATCTACATTTACTCTCTGTTAACCTTTCTGGATTTTACAGTCAACAGTTTTTTTCAAAGAGGGAGGTGTTCATCTAAATGGTAATTTTGTCTAGTCAGTTTACCACTATCTTAATCATTATATAGATATATATATATGGTTTAATGTTAAGTTCATGGTTTTGGTTACACTGTCAGATCTTTTGCCAGTATTTTAAATGATAGTTTTTCAAAAACCTATTCATATTTCATCCAGTCTTTGGTCTCATGCACAACTTCTCATGACAGCCGTTGTTGTAACGCACACTTTAGTTTTTTGGTCCCCTTCAGTAATTTTACGCCCATGGTTCTGTTGACTTTAAGATCTCTTACCCTTTTTTTAGAGCCACATTTGATTTTTTTAGTAAATATTCCTAATTTATCAATTTGGTCTCCTGCATTTGGGTCTTTGTAACAACATCCCATGACAGCTGCTGATCTCTGTATAAAATGTCTCTGTCAATGTTAATGGGGATGTCAAAGAAGTGAAATTAGGCTTCACCATTGATTCCATACATTTACATTAATCTGTGTTCCACACATTGATTTTTCTACCAAAAGTCACATTTTTGCTTTATTCTATAGAGCAGGGGTGTCAAAACTCATTTTCACCAAGGGCCACATCAGCATAGTGGCTGTCCTCAAAGGGTCAGTTATAATGTATTCATGTAACTAAATGTAATGAAAAATAAATGTAACTACTCCTTAATGTTAAATAACTTTTTAAAGTGACAATTACAGTTGCAAAAAAAAAAAAAAAAAAGTTTTCTTGTTACTATAGCATAAATCCTTTTACATTTGATTCTGACAGGTTAGGTTATATTGACAGTGTTTAAGTCCTAATATATAGTTGCCCAATCCGATATTTCAAGGCTGATTCCCCCAAGATATGAATAAATACACACCAATTTTTATTTTTTATTCTAAGAAATTAAAAACGTTTATGCTCTGACGGGCCACGTAAAATGACATGGCGGGCCACATTTGGCCCGCAGGCCTTGAGTTTGACACATGTGCTGTAGAAGCTTTTTATAGCAAGCTACAACTGCAACAACTGCACAAACACAATGCAGAAATGCACCTAACCTATCTCTTTGTCACCTCTCCTTAGGATGTTTGAAGCCTCATGTTCACGTGACATTCTCCACAGAACTTCCCACATACATTGTCTGAACTCTGCACTGGATTAACGCTCCAGCTAAGTCATGGATGTTTCTTTTTTTTTTCTTCATCTTTTGGGACACAATGGTTTTGAGCTTTATACCTGTGCATGTGGGACCCTGCTGACTCGTACTACTGTTCAGACCAGAAGAAACTGTGTACAGGTTTTGATTTTCTTTTTGAACCTGTCTGACAGTTAGTTCCATGAGTCAGACACGTCGTCGATGAAGGATAGCGAGCAAGAGGGAGAGGAAGGCGTGTAAAGGACATCAGCGTCTTGGATTTTCTTCCATATCTCATATCGGCTTGCTGTTCAAGGCTAACAGCAATGATGTAATATTTATTCATGGGAAAATACTTTTCTTAAGTGCGTTGTTAAAGTAAAATTCACATTTATTTTGTAAATCATGAATGTCTGTTAGAAATGTGTGTATTTTAATAACAAATGTCATACTAAAAAGCAATCCGGTTATAACATATGTATACTTCAAAAGCTTTTGGTCTACTGTCCTCAGAAAGCTGATTTATGGCACAAAACACATTTTCTACAATTTTTTTTTCTTAAATATTAACACCAGTCAGGCTGGGTTAACTTTGATTTAAAGTTTGCTGTTAAACTTATGCTTCTGGTGCGGTTTATGCCACTTTGTAAAATGTTTTGTGCTTAACTGGACTGCGAGGATGCCTCTTGACACCCTTCCACAGTGTCAGATACCAATGGACCTTTTGGGATTGGAAGAAGAGATGTATGGCACTGAAACTTTGTAATAAGGTGTCAAACTTCAGGTGGATGTTGGAATATTTCTGAGATTCTAATTTCCAAAAATTCTAAAAAGCAGGCAGCTAGAAAGAGTCAGACAGAGAGACGTTAAAGGAGATGGAGGAGACTGTTTGAATACTTAATGTGGTGTGCCAAGCTGAATGTTGCTAAGGTTGGTGACACATTTGGGCTCAAGTCCCGACCCACTCTGGTGTAGACCCAGTCTTCATTCTGGCTCATTAAAACATTCTGCTGGAACAAGAAAGCTGCATGGCTGCTTAACTAGTCGAGGCCTGTTGAGCACTTTGTACTTGAAATCTCTTGAAATTTTCATATCGAATTGGCAGCGTTGCTCCATTTGCTTTCCCGTGTTTTATTCTTGGAGACAATTGGATCCAAAGGGAGTGTTTGCAGACATTAAAAAAGGAAAAACAATATTGCACCAGTTAATCCTGTGTTATGATGATCCTATTAGCTCTCACTATAATCAAGATTAACCAACTTTAAGATTCGTGGTCAGCAAAGATTACAACATAGAAAGATTCCTTTTTTTTGGTTAAGGCTCACTGTATTAAGTTACAAGTAGAAAATCCATTAAAGATTCTTCCCAAAAGATCCACAAAATAGTCAGTCAAAATAGATGTCTGAATTCTATCTGGAGGTATTACTAACCATGTTTATGCTAGTCAAAAACTATCCAAAGTATTGGATTTTGTTTTGTTGGAGCCCAAAAGCTTAATTTAGAAGCAGCTTTTTTAAAACTTTACATCAAACAAAGTTAGTGGCTTTAAAAGTTGCAACTGCAAAATATATATATATTATTTATTTTTTGGAATGATGCATGTGGAGGTCTAGTAAATGTCTTAAACTGATAACACCAACCACCAACATTTTACATGTTTTTCAGACCTTGAGGGCTGACTTTAATATTTGAGACCTTATTAAATAGATGATATTTTGAAATAGTTTTTTTGCCATTAAAAGCTAGTACCTCACAGAAGGATCCACAAGAACTGTGGTCTAAATTTAAAAAATAACCAATTTCTCTCTGTCTGGCTCTTGGTTTATTAGCTTGTCTGGGGCCCACCTAGCCACCACCCATGAAAGTGCGTCTTGATTTTAAGTTTCACCGGACGGCAGACAGGAAGTCTGACCAACTGTTTCATAAGCTGTGATGCGACAGCACCAAAGGGTAATGATCAAGTTGAGCTTTCTCACCATGTCCTCCCCCCTGCAGAATTAGCAAGATAATTATTTTTGTAGAGAAATATGTAATAACAAAAATATAAAAAAAAAGGGTTTTAATACTGTACAGATTTTGTATCAGAACAGACGGTAAGATGTTACAGTGGTTTGTTTGACCTCAACTGTGCTGTGTGTAATTGTTTAATGCATTTACAATCATATTTATTAAATGGAAAGAAGTCTGTTTTCTGCATTTGGGTTTTTGTAACTTCAAAGGATTTCAAAATGAAATCTTCAACCCATGAATGACACAAAAAAATTATCATTAATATTTGTTTCTCTCCTTAGTAGGTTCTCTAAAGGCCCGTACACACCGGGACGAATATTCGCCAGCGTTTTTCGCCACGTTTTTTGTGTTCACACCCAGGCGATTTTCGCTGACGATGAGTCGAGCGAACATGCAATTTCATTCCCTGACGTTAGATGGCGCTTAATGTAAACAGAAATACTCCTGTACACAAGGTGGCGCTGCGCAACTTTACGCTTCTCAAAGTCGCTTTTCACTCAGAAGAAGAGAGCAAGTATTTACGCGATTGTCAGAATCAAACAAAGAAAACATGAATATTTCAAGCACCAGTAGCTCCAACTGGTGCTTGGTTCGGGGATATTTTAGAATGTCCATCATTATTTCTTCGCGGCAGAGTAGACGCTACTTGGCGTCTATCTTCTTCGCTGGTATGTGTGCTCAGCAAGGCAGTTTTGTGTTTGAGCGCCCCCAAGTAGTGTTTTACTGTAACTTCAGAAGCTCCAGACACGTGTGCAAAAGCGCCATTCTCATTGGTCGAGTAGATTTCGACGCGACGCGTCGAAAAAAAAAAACGAACCCGAGGCGTTTTTTTTTTTTTGACGCTTTAACGCGTGGCGTTTTTTCGCGTCGGTGTGCACACTCTCATTGGTGCCCTTTGTTTAGTCACGAGGCGTTAAACGTCGGCGAAAATCGCGCGCGAAATTCGTCCCGGTGTGTACGGGCCTTAAGGTTGGTAAGTGGGGGGGGGGGCATTATTCCTAAGGAAGACAGTTCATTGTGTCATTGGATAAGATACCTGACCCCACTCTGCCCCCAATTTTAAGAAATCTGTAGGCCCCTTTGGAGAGAGGTGTGTTGCAGATGGAAGAAATCCTAAAACAAATTGTTTTACATGGATGGATGGATGGATGGGATTACCCTCCTGATATGTTGCAGGTCAAATTGACCCGTTTTAAAGTTTGAACATCTAGGAAAAATAGTTAAAAGTATTTTTTCAGCATGAAATTTCTTCTGTTTGCCTTATTTAGTGTAATCAACACATATTATGAATTTGGTTCATCTCACATATTTGCAACCCCCCCCCCCCCCTGCATGTTTATATCACATAGATACTGATCGGGTCAATTTGACCCGGCAGTCAAACTGGAGGTACAAGGATGTCTTATTAAAAGTAGTATTGCTTTCTTTGCAGCTGTGAGACATATTTTACCCCAATCACACACAAAGACACACACAGGCACGCACGCACGCACACACACACGCACACAGGTTCCTAGGTGTTATGACTTTTGATAACCATTTATGTTCTCGCAGGAAAACTCAAGCCACATTCCGCAGACACTCAACAGGGGAGGGGCAAAACATATAAATATTCTCTGCATGGGAGTCCTTCCAACATTACATAGGCAGACATTTACAAAATAAGCAGCAGAATCAGAAAGATGACAGTCCAAGAGGCTCTGGAAGTCATCACTGATCATGATCAGAAGAAGACTATCTTGAGCTAAATTCTAATTCTAATTATTCTGATTTTGAACCAGATGAGGGAAATTCTATTACTGTTCCTCCAAGCAAGACATCCATATCAAAGAATGGTGAAATCCATTGGTCTTCATCCCCAAATGTGCGTCAGACAAACCTGTCTGCACAAAACATAATAAAGGCAGTGCCAGGGCCCACTAGGATGGCAGTGACTCATGTGACCATGTCAATTCAATTCAATTCAATTCAATTTAATTTTATTTTATTTGTATAGCCCAAATTCACAACAACAGTTGTCTCAATGGGCTTCCTATAGGTAATTGAAAAAGTAAAACATAAAATCGTGCTAAGGAAAAACTCCTAAAAATAAAAACGGATTCCGGAAAAAACGAAGAAACCTCAGGGGTGCCCACATGAAGGAGAGATCCTCCCCCAGGACGGACAGGCAATTTACCAGAACTCTTAGAGAAGAATTAACTTATCTAACTCTACAACTACATATTCAAAGTCCAGCAGCGGGCTTCATCCAGATGGAGTTGGGAGGACGGTCGGGGGGGCTAGTCCAGCCGGAGACAGGATCCAGGTCAATACAAGCATGACCTGTGCGAAATGTGCTAAATTAATTTGCACATAGCACCGAGAGATGACTGGTCACTCTTGTGCGGTGTAGATGTACAGACACAAACACAACTTCATATTGCAATTACTTGTCTGTTGCATTGTGATTTTGTTTTTTTGTGGTTAACAGTGCATGTATGTAAAACACAATTTTAAGATAATGTTTCAATGTTATGTAAAACTATTGTATTTTATATGGTGGTCTTTCAAAAGTAATACAGTAGTGAAAAATTTAAAAAAAGTTTGAAAATGTATATTTAAAAAAAGAGTAAATTATCTAATAATTGAACCACTTCCTGTTAGAGTTAAGGAACACCATTTCACTAAGTTTTGATAGAATAATTAGTAAAGAAGTCAGTATTGAAATAATCACACTGCTTGTTAGGATTTTTTGGGTTTCCGAAAATCTTTGAATTAATAAAACCTTCACCAGGTCAAATTGACCCTGGTACATCATCTCTGTTCCTCACAAACGAACATAACAGGAGGGTTAAGTGAAGTTTAAGAGCAGCAGCCTGGAGACCAGTCAAAAAAAGAAAATAGTGTTTACATAGAAGGTAGCTATTCCCATCAAGCTAATGGAAGAGTTCCGGAGGCTCCGGGCTCAAAATGAGCAAAGAGATAACCGGGTCGACATTCTGGAGAAAAGACTGGAGGATGATGAACAACAAGCAAGGATGAATAAGGTCATTTTCACTGAAGTACCGATCAAACCTCGGGCAAAGCTAAATGCAGCTGGAGTTAGCATTGCTAATGCTAATAGCACTAGCATTGCTAGCAGTTTTTCTGAAACTGGGAGCGATGGAGAGTCTTTGGAACACCAAGAGGAATCATTTCTCACGTCTAAAGGGATTTCCCTGGATCTAAATACCATCGAGATCTGCCACCCGCTCCCCAGGAGAAAGGAGACGGATAAACCAGCAATCCTCATCAGGTTTAATTTCAAGAAATATGACCCCTGGATTCATTGCTTTCTCCAAAAGTCTCAAGTGACCCTGATTTTCAGCAAAGTTCTGACCTGCAGATAACTTGACCTAAACTTTTAGCGCCGCTGATATCAGCTGAAGAAGGATATGGACCTTAATCTAATGTCTGCAGATATGACAGGGAAGAGAACTATAAACTCTGTTTAAACCCAGAAGAATGGCTGTTAATCAGCAGAAGAAGGAATACCAACCTTGGTCATTCGACTTTTTTATTTTATTTTATTTCACAGCATTACCTTATTATAAAAAAAATAAAAAAATGCTTAATCAAGTATTGAAAATGGTTAAATTGATTGATTTCTAATGATATTACTTCACTTGCTCCAAAAACTGAAAAATTGATTGATGATTTTTCGTAATGTATTTTTGCACATATTTGATAAATAAATAAAAAAAATCCTTAATCAAGTATTGAAAATGGTTAAATTGAATGATTTCTAATGATATTACTTCACTTGGTTCAAAAATTGAAAAATTGATTCATGATTTTTCCTTATGTACTTTTGCACATATTTGAACTTTTGATACTTGAGCATTTATTGCTATGAAGATTTTTAAAACCTTGTTATGTCTATTTTACCGATATAGTATTATTTTTAATTCATATAAATGACTTTTACAAGTAACATAATCTGCATATGTTTTGAATATCTGATCTCCATTTGTTATTTTTACATAATAATTAAGTAATTCATCTTTAGCATGTGCTTTATTGATACCTAATGATTCTTAATTCAGTCTGATAAAAGCTAGGAACCTGAATAATGATAAACCATGTAATAAAATTGTTACGGTATAACAGCATCAGATTATATAAATTTGCTTCCTTTCATTCCCTTTCAAGAAATGTTTATTAATATTTCTAATTATCCTGAGTTTGATTCGTCACTGTATGAATGTATAACTGATGATTGTATTGTTGTTGTGTATTATTCTTATTTGATTGCTTGAAATAAACCATTTCAAATAAAAAAAATTCAAATAAAAAACGAGCAAAAAGATAACCGGGTTTACATTCTGGAGAATAGACTGGACGATGTGGAACAACGAGCAAGGATGAATAATGTCATTCTCACTGGAGTACCGGTCAAACCTCAGGCAAAGCTAAATGCAGCTGGAGTTAGCATTGCTAATGCTAATAGCGCTAGCATTGCTAGCAGTTCTCTGAAACGGAGAGCAGCGGAGAGTCTCTGGAACATCAAGTGGAATCATTTCTCACGTCTAAAGGGATTTCCCTGGATATACTTTAAATACCACCGAGACCTGCCACTCGCGTCCCAGGAGAAAGGAGACTGATAAACAAGCGATCTTCATCAGGTTTTTGAATCAACAACACAAGCTAGATCTGATGAATCAAAGGAGGAATCTGAAGGGATCTGCTGCTTATCTGAACGACAATCTGACCAGAAGGACTGCTGAAATCACCAAACATGCCAGGCTTCTCAGGAAACGTAAGCAGATTCAGAACACTTGGGTTAAAGGCTGCAGGATTTACATCAAACCACTCTGTCCACCGGACCGGTCCAAGGTTCTGGTTGTGAACACCATGAAGGACTTTGTGAAGTGTTTGATCACGGACGTCAGAACCAACAAAGGTAATAAATCAAAGAGCCAAATAATTTCAAGAAAAAAGAAAAAAAAAAAGGAATACCAACCTTGGTCATCTGACAGATTACGGACCCTTTTTAAATTTTTTACTTCACAGCATTACTTTATTATAAAAAAAAATATATAAAAAAATAATAAAATAAATGATATATCAATTGGTTAAATTGATTGATTGAAAATTGATTCATGAGTTTTTCTAATATAACATAATTTTGCACATATTGATACTTGATCAAATTTTGCTAAGGAAATTTTTGAAACAGGGTTATGTTTATTTTATTGACATAGTATTATTTTTATTAATTATTATACAGGACTTTTATAAGTAACATAATCTGCACATATTTTGGATAATTGATCTGCATTTGCCATGTTGATTTTTAAAAGGTATTTTTACATAATAATTTAAGTAATTAATCTTTGTCATGTGCTTTATTGATACTTGAGGATTCTTAATTCTGTCTGAAAAGTTAGGAACCAGATAATGATAAATCATATAATAAAATAATAAAATATAATACGGTATAACAGGGTGAGATTATATGAATTCGCTTCCTTCCACTGCCTTTCAAGCAATATTTATTTTTATGGCTAATTATCCTGAGTTTGATTCATCATTGTATGAATGTATAACTGATGATTGTGTTGTTGTTGTGTATTATTCTTATTTGATTGCTTAAATAAACCATTTCAAATCAAATCAAATAAATATAGTAGGTGGTCTTGCAGTGAATGTTCAAAGCATTTGACAGTTTTTCTCTTGTCAGCTTATAGTGGTAGGGGTATACTGTGTTCTTCTAACATGCTCACTCCTGACTGACGAAAGTGGTGTTCATAGAAATGTAGACTCAGACTGACTTGGACCAATCACAACTACTTGATTTCTGGTGAAATTGACTTCATTTCATTGGAACCAGAAACAATTCATTTTCTATAGGTGACATCAAACTTAGTTGGTCCATTTCTCTTATACAGTAAATGCTTAGGGTTAGGGTTAGATGCCATCAAAACCTTGCTTTTTTAAAGAGGGGGCATAACCAACAAGGCAAGCAACCATGACAGATGTTGTAACATAGCCAATGTGACCTCTAAAGAGCATTTGGTAAACAGTCTCTAAGTAAAGGAGTACTGAGATAAACTAACAAGTTTTCAGAGGCTTCTGATAACCTGCCTCTAAGAGGAAGTTCGGTTTTGCCTGATTTTGAAAATACAAGTTTGACATGAAAATATTTAGAAGCTCTTCTTTTGTAAAATATTCCTGGTGAGGTTTGAGGATGACATCAGATTTCTTCAGATGAAGCCACATGACACCCTTAACTCCTCTGACCAACGTTTAACAGCTGTAATCTCATCTCACCAGATTTCACCAATGTGAAGCTTTTTGCTATCTCAAACTTTTTTTGTCTTCCTCAAAAATCTTTGTCTTAGGTTAGGGGACTATGAAGGGGAGCCCAAACGCTGTTGTTGTAAGGCATTAGCACTGTTTACATACTCACCAAAATGGAAAGCATTCTGACATCCTCCAACTCCAGATTAGATGCAAATGTCTTTGCTTTTGTGATTCAAGAAGCAACCTAATCAATTATTTTTTACTTGACTCTTTCCTGCTCTTACATTCTTTCAAGTATCTTTTTATGGAACAATTAGGACAATATGACATTGAAATGATGCAGACTACTTTGTCGGGTGTGCTTGAGCTGAAAAACAATGACAACATGCAGATTTGTGCACGCTCCGGGGTATAAAGCATGCTTCAAGCAGAATGAAGCAAGAAAGTTTCAAACTGTAATAAATACCATGGTTTTCAATTCTTTGCTCTTTTGCAAAGAAAAACTTTAAAACGTTGTCTTTTTATAGGAGACAAACTGAAGTGGCGTCATTAAAGATGAAGATTTTAATTTCAGCAGGGATGTAACCTTATACTATGTTCTGGAGCAGAATGTGGTCACACTGAAGTGAGTGATAGTACATGAAGACTAGGGGTAATTAGAACTGCTCCTTTACTCTTATTCATGCGCTCCGAAAATAGCAGCAGTGTCAGTAATGATGGTCCCTGCAGCAATGTGAGCCTGTGGGCGTACAGAGCATCGCTCTGTTCAAAAATGTCCCCTGGAAATAATGTGTAACTAAAGACTATTGTTGTCCTCAATAAAAGAGGCGCGCAGGTTGGACTAAGCAATAGTGCAGCAATAAGATCTAAAGAGGAGGAACAGTGTGGGACAAAGGAGGACTCCCAACCAGAGGTTGGTCAGCCATCCAAGACAGATTGATTCCAGACCAGCTTAGCTCTGCTTCCATTGTCTCAGTGGTCAGAAAAGTAAAAAAAAGGCTCAGCTGTCAGTTCAAAGTGCCTTTACTGTCAACTTACACTAAAACTACCCAACTGAAAGATTTTAAAGAATCATTTGAAAACCCAATTAAAATGGCATTGGAGTTCTTAAGTCTTGAAGTTATATACATCTTAACAAGTTTGATAATCATTTTAGATTAGGATTATTTGGAATTTTCTTTTCGGTAATATGCAGGCTCAAAGCAAGATAATTATGTAAACATCTACTCACACCACAGATTATCTGATTTTAGCCGTGCTGGAGTACAAATGTTCAACTAATACGCTTTTAGTTACTATTATGTAATATCTTTCTACATCCATCAGCAGGACGCTCGAAAGTAACCTTATACTTAAAGAAGCTGTTGTAAAGTGAAATTCCATACTATATTCTTGTCTAAGTCATCTCTAATACATTAATACACTAAGAGATATTTTAGCCATTTGTAAAAAGCAGATATCTCTGGGGGCCGGTTTAGCTCGTCCTGGTTTGCGGAGCCTTCCGTCCGTGAGACCAGGGTCCGAATCCGGGCTGCTCCCTATTCCCTTCTCTGCTACTGTCTGTGCCAGTCCCAAGCCCGGTTGGATTGAGAGGGTTGCGTCAGGAAGGGCATCCGGCATAAAAACATTGCCAAGTTAACCATGCGACTCATCCTCAAGGGAGGGTTGTTTCGCTGTGGCGACCCCTGATGGGAGAAGCTGAAAGTGAAAGAAGAGGAGTGAAAAGCAGATATCTCTGACAGTGATTTTAATAAAATGTTCCATACAGTTTGATTCACTGACTTTTCATTCCAAATCTGGACAAATGTAGCGGACTTTTAATCCTTGTGGTTCTTTCATTTTTGTATCATTAATATCTTACTTGATTAGGTTTCGTTGTTTTTAAGAAATGCACTGAGGATTTTGCATCAAGAAGAATCAACTCTGCCAACAAATCTGTCCACCTCACCTTTTCCACTCAGACTCATCTGGAAATGTGGGATGCCCATAACAGCTGTGTGGTTGAGAATCAAAACTGCTTACCCAAAATCTGCAGTTGAAAACAATACTTTAAGCTTCATGTTTTGTTGAAGGCTGGTGCTTTTCAGCTAGAATGTACTTAGGTTAATTCCTGGCTGGTCTCTTTGTATGTTTTTACCACTTTTTCAAGGTTTTGTGCTGTAAATGTTACATTTATTCATGGAGTGTATGAGTGCATTAGGTATTGTGTTTGGGACCCTTCAGTGGTCTGGTGAAGGTCTGTCCCTGTCTCAACCCTGAGCAGCATGGAAATAGTACGGAAGGAAGAAGGATAGGTCTCTGTGTGAAGTTTCATTTGTGATGACGGTCTGCATGACTCACATTTGAGTCACAACATCAGCCTCTTTTTATAACGGCATCTGAAGTGCATTCACATTTTTAGACGTAATCGTGTCCTTCTGGACCAGCATAACAATGAGTCTGCAGCGGCACCTGTGTCAATACAATTCACCCACTGGCATGGTTGACACGACCTCTGGGTTAAAGATGGTGACGGCTTTGACGAGAACTCGCCACAGATGCAGAGCGCCCCATTCTGGGTCAAATCCAATCAACTGCGTCAAGTCTCTTTATCTGATAGAATAAAGAAAGTGTCAGGGACCCACACAATTGTGTATTCAGAGTACACGACAGGCAGGCAGAGGCTGAGTGACTCCTTTGACACCCCTGCACAAAAAAAGTTCACAATCTCCCCATTTTCAGCCACCGCCAGCCATCCCTGCTCCTGGTAAAAGTGACAGGTCATGTGAAGGACCTCTACCTAACGTGAACTCCATGACTCACATTTGCCATGCTGTCAGGTGTTTTCTCTTGTGTAAGAATGGGGAAAAGAGGTACAACTCCAAGAGGTGTTTAGAGGCATTAACCTAACTTTAACATGAACAAAATAACAGCTTCACTGCACAAATTCTTAGTGGCCATCGTGGTTTAAATTGTGGGGTCTACAACATCCTAAAATTGAATATTCTAACTTTAGTCATTTGTCTAAAAATTCTGATCAACATTCACTCCTTTCATGTTTTAATCCAGAAGAAAAAAGGGTCTAAGCATCAGGCACACATAGCAAGACTTTCATGCTTTATCTCCTGACAAATTTTCTTTTTAAATAATTGATCTGTTGTGAGTTTGGTGAAGTTTATAACCTCACATCGCATTCAGGAAGTACAGTATGTTTGGTGGGATCCCACTGGTTTTAAGCAGAAGACCAGAAAGTGTATCTGCCTCATGTGCCAAATGCTAAATGGCTCATACTTATATAGTGCTTTTCTACCTTCTTGGAAGGCCCAAAGCGCTTAACAGTCACAGTCCCATTCACTCATTCACACACATATTCACCACTGATGGCAGCTCCGCTGCCGAACACTAGCAGCTACTTTCCACCAGAGGCAAGGTGGGGTTCAGTGTCTTGCCCAAGGACACTTCGACACATGGCAAGGCGGGAATTAAACCAACAATATTCCAATCAGAGGTCAACTGCCCTACCACTGCACCATGGGTGCTAAAGATTCACACGACTGGAAAATGTGAGTTCAAGCAACCACTTTCAATTAAAAATCTATGTCAGCAATAGCATCTGTTTATGTTTTGACTTCTGTATTCGAAACTCTCGTTTACCCATCGTGGCGGCCATTGAGCACACCCAACCAGGTAAACTAATTGAACTTTTATGACCAATAAGGGACTTGTATTTGGTAAGCGACATTTGAAAAAGATGCCATGAAGTAGCATCCTTCTCAAAACACAGAGGTAGCAACAGTTTGAAAATTGATTACGAGGGAGGAATTAATAATTGCGATGTGTAGAATTGGAATAGAGCTGTGACAGAAAAGGTCTGGAACACAAGGTTCGCAAGATTTGACAGTTCAGTCTGAATGTCATTTTGCTAAAGGGAATGCCATTGTGCCTTTCTTGAAGTACAACACATATCCTGGTGTAAATGAAGTATTTACACACAGGCTGTACTGAAACTCCCCTGATTGACTTACCTTTGTTTGAAAGCCACACCAAGTGTCACAGTGCTGCCTTATAGTGTCGATTTTTCAAAACTCTTGAGGTTACCAATGTTCCTGTAAGGCTGAACTTATTTTTGTTTTCTTTTTAACCCCTTGGCCTGTAGGCACTTTAACATTGGGAGTTGGGTCATCTAGACCCACTAGACAGTGAGCTGAACCTTTTTTCTTCAATGATTTGTGATCTTCACTGGTGTCCATGGATTACATGAAAACCTCTTCACCTTTATCCACCTTTGTCATGGTAGGGAGAACACGTCAATGTAAGGGTGGGAGTCATAAGATAGCACAAGGGTTAAGCATGTGGTTCTTTCCAGGATATATATTTTTTTTTTTTTTATTTTATTTTATTTTTTCCAGTTTTCTTCTTAGTAGACTTCTACCTGTTAAACTGACCACTCTGTAAGTTTACATCACTTAAATGAGGTCAGGAAACTAAAATATTATGTCAATTTTCTCTCATTATCACATTAAACGTAACTAGGTTCTTGCACTGGAGCAATGCATGTCTTCATCCTCATAAAATCATGCTCCTGTGTGCGCAGAATGATGCATTACAGCATAAAAGCAGAATTATGAACACGTAAAGACACACCAATGCTTCATGTCTGCTCCTCCCCTCCTGTGTTCTTGACAGCTTATTTCACGTGAGGCAGTTTAATTTGCGCTGTTTTTGACATTTGCCCGAGACAGAAAGTCAATACTCTCTGACTTGACCTGTTCTAAAGCCTAGTTTGTTGCTCCCTGAATCTGTTTTAACTGGCACGTGTCTGGTGTGACCAGACTTTTTGACAACAATGATTCTTGTTTACAACAACAAACCTTCAGACCATTCATAAGTCTGCATCAGTCTGCCCTTCCTACACACTTTAAGCCCTGGATATAAGATTCTGATAGATCTCATGCGAAACCCCATACTAACTGGACCAGTAATTTCCATCCTCACCCATAGGATGCAGAAATGAAGCCCGAAGTGGGACTGATACACTGAAGCCTGAAGCGCATTCCACCCAGCTCAACGAGGGAGCCAAAGGGCAAATGGGCCGTGAAATAAAGTAGTGTTTGCATTAAATCTACCCACAAATCATACAACATTTCTCTTCAACCCACTTATTCTCAAGCACACAGTCTGTTTTAAACTATTGTGTTTATTTTCGTTTGTTTTTGAAATAAAAAAATTGAATTGAAATTGAAAATTGAAAAGTTAATTACCCACTACTAAAGGACTACTAATTGAAAAAAATAGTAATTGTCATCAGAACGGAAAGTAAAGCAAAACCATAAAAACACTGGATACGTTTTTTTATTTAATTCTTTGCCATAAAAAATAAGCCATTGATTTTTATTTGTTTGACTTTTTTTAGCATAGGAGCCAATAGGCCATTGCCCGTAGTTACCAACAGCCTCCAGTGGTGATTTGAGGAACTGCAATTGTTGGTTTTATAAATTCTTGTACACTTAACAAAATATTTGCGCATCTATGCTGATTTTTTTCCCCAGCTCTTGTCTCTATGCAGTGTGTATTTGGGAAACTACACTTTACTATTTTCTTTTAATAAAAAAAAAAAAAGTTTTATTTTTCTCAGTTAATTTAGTATGCTTATATGAAACGCACAATAAAAGCAAACCAAATAGTCTTCTTAAATCTACAGTACAAGTATAATTACTTGGCTTACAAGGACACCTTTTGCAAACTCTAGCATATCTGATTGCAGTTCCCAAAAAAAAATCAATTTCTAGCAAAATTTTAGATTTAATGATTCCGGCTTGATTTTATGCATTTTAAAGATCTCACAGAATTATAAAGATCCCTGGATCGTGGCTTACGTAGGAAGCAAATCCCAGAAAAAAAATCTACAAAACATAAGTCAGAGATCATCCATGAGCAAACACATAATAATAAAGGACATAGAACTCAATTGTGGAACTGCGGTCTTCAGCATATAATCCTTGAATCCGTCACCTCAACACAATGATTATATAAAGCGCAGTTTTTAGTAAAAATTCAATTAAGGTTGCTGGGAAATCAGCAGATATGCAGTAAGCTGTCTCCTGTCTCCGTTAGCCAGTCAGTAAAATCCATCTAAGAAACTTATAATGAAAATGCTGAGTTGCATTATAAGATATTTATCAGAGTTTTATCCAGTTAACTCCTTCCATTCTGAAGCTTCTTTTGTCTATAGGTAGTCAAAATCACCTGAAGTTGCCAAGTTTAAAACACTGAAGCTGGCATTATCAAAAAGTAATCTATTTAAATTTACTGCAAGTATACTTAGTCTATAGTAAAACTAAAACAGTATACTTAAAGTTAAAGTTTATATACTATGTGTATATTGCAAACTTGAAATGTTCCAACTAAGTCTGGAGACTAGTATGAATAGTAGTGTACTTTCCACACTACAGATACATGTCTATAGTATACAGAGGGACAAAAAAGTTTTTAGTCAGCCACCAAATATGCAAGTTCTCTCACTTCAAAAGATGACAGGGGTCTGTAATTTTCATTACAGGTATACCTCAACTACGAGAGACAAAATGAGAAAGAAAAATACCCTTTGTTAGCAATGACAGAAGTCAACCGTTTTCTGTAAGTCTTCACAAGGTTTTCACAAACTTGCTAGTATTTTGGCCCATTCCTTCATGCAGATCACCTAGAGCAGTGATGCTTTGGGGCTGTAACAATACAACACTGACTTTCAACTCCCTCAAAAGATTTTTTATGGGGTTGAGATCTGGAGGTTGGCTCGGCCACTCCAGGACCTTGAAATGCTTCATATGAAGCCACTCCTTCCTTTACCGGGCAGTGTGTTTGGGATCAATGTCATGCTGAAAGGATCTTCCCTTTCCTAATAATTGCTCCCACAGTTTATTTCTTCACACCAAGCGGCTAACCTATTGTTGTCTTCCCAGCCTGGTGCAAGTCAACAACTGGGTTTCTGTGTCCTTAGACAGCTCTTTGGTCTTGGCCATAGTAGAGTTTGGAGTGTGACTGTTTGAGGTTGTGGACAGGTGTCTTTTGTATAGATAACCAGTTCAAACAGGTGCCATTATTAAAGGTAACCTGTGGATGACAGAGGATCATCTTACAAAAGAAAATACAGGTGTGTGAGAGCCTGTTACATCCCTACCCAAGGGAGGGAGAAAATAGGTAACATAAAGAAAAGAAAGTTAAGCCGGTAAGGGTTATAAGCTGTCAGTGCAGCCGTTTATTTGGATGACAGCTGCAAAGGTGAAAAGAAGGTAACAAACTTAAATGCTCAGGCACTAATGCAATAACTAACAAAACCAAAGTGGGACTTTAAACTAGCAGGACATCACCAAAACACTAAACATAACCGGAAACAAAGATGACACGCAGATGGAAAACTAAGCTATTTCCACAGGCTTCTAATACCAAGTCCAAAAGCAGGGGCAAGCTGATGAAACAGATTCCTCCCAGGTATTCAGCTGCCACTGGAACAGGGGTTTCTTGAGGCTTTTATGCTTCCCGCCCAGCCTGGTGATTGGAGGAGGGAAGGAGGCTGCAATCATCTCCTGCAGGAGGTGAAGTTGGTGGTGGAGGCTTCTGCAAAGGACACACATACAAACATACACACACACACTTATACACACCTCAAGGCCTGGGCCCGTAACAAAGCCAGAAATCTTGCTTGTTTGTAAGTAACTAAGTACTTATTTTCCTCCAAAATTTACAAATAAATTATTTAATTAGTTTATCAGACTATGTGATTTTATGGATTTCCTTTTTCTTATTGTGTCTTTCGTAGTTTAGGTGAGGAAAATTACAGGCTTCTCTCATCTTTTGAAGTGGGATAACTCGCTCAATTGGTGGCTGACTAAATACGTTTTGCCCGACTGTACTTGCTATACTTGTACTCAAGTGTAGTTAAAAAAATAAACTTCAGGTATACCACTTTTTGCTAAGGGTGAACAGGAACTCAAATTACAGAAGAGAGTGAAGTCTAGTTTACTGTCATGGAGGAACGTTTGGAACAGCTGATTTGAACTGGGGGCAAAAGAAGCTGAGATTCATCCATCTCTATTCTCCCTGAGGTTTTATTTTTTATTTTTTTGGAAGATAGGTTTTCATGGAAGAATATTAGCAGACTAGTCTTATCACTTGAAATAAAATAAAAAATATATAAATAATTTCAAAATAAAATCAAAGTATTAGTTTTCTGTAAACCATGAAGATGATGATGAAAAGCTTCTCCTACTAGAATTAACTACTATCAAAGTAAAAAAAATGTTTATAGTGATGAGAAAAGACTTTACTAAGAACTCGAATATGAACAGGAGTCAGAAAGGGTTTTAATAATAACATGATGAAACATATATTTATTTTTCCTTGTTAGTAAATCCAGTATTTAGTCTTTTGTATTATTAGTTTTGGTGGATAAATCCAGCCATGCCCCCCGCTCTGTTTCTTTGTTCACAGCTGGTTTTGATTTATGATCACCGCAGCTGCCTCCTGTCCTCTGATGACTCCCTCAGTTTATTTAACAGCAGGATTTCAGCCTCTTCCTGCCAAACGCTTGTCATGTTCTGTTGTTATTTGCTATGGGTTTTAACAGTTTTAAATGTGTTCCTGGTGCAAAAAATCTGTCAGAAAAAGAAAATGACCTGTCTATGCCAAAGGTGCAACTCTGAAATAGCTTTTTTATTTTTTTTTTGTCTGTGAACATAAAATTTTAAGTGTAACATCAAGCCTGCAAGGCCACACAGTGTTCACACATGAGGGGACGGCGGCCACACTTAATTTATAATGTGGACATGCAGGCAGTGAGGTTTCAGCACAGAGACCTGCAGCGTGGATGCCGCCTCTGGCTGTCACGTTTCCCCGGTTTTTGGTTTTGTTAATCTTTGGATTTACGGCTTTCTATGACCACTTCAGTTCTGTCAGCTTTATTTTTCATGCATTTGGCTTTTGAACAGCCTCCTGCTCCAACCCATAATTTCTAAAAAAAAAAAAAAAGTCCTTTTCTCCATCTTATTTCAAAGCTTCCACATTTTCAAACAGAGTAGTTCTCTTGGTGTGCAGGATTTTTGGGGTTTCCTAGAATGTTCCAAAACTACACCAAAAACTGAGCCTTCAGCTATCCGGCTCTTTTTGGAATCAGCTCAGAAGGTAGAAACCACGAGGGTTGATCAATAATCTCCAATTATTGGATAAACATTTGTATCAGTACTTGGTTGGGTTTTTACTGAAAGTGAGGCTTTCAGCAGATTTTACTTAAGTGGTTAACGAGGCTGCCATCTCCTCCTCATAGGAGAAGGGGGGAGGAGGAGATGGAGCTGCAGCCTGGCAGTCCTGTGAGGGAGCGTTGGTTTAATTGCTGTTGGAAATGCTTGATTTGATTAAAGCGGGGGGTCCCAGCGGGGAACACTTTTTCTACGAAGAGGAAGAGGAGGGAGGGACATCTTCACTTCCAGGCTTGTTTTGCTAAAAGGCAGCGGGCAGCCACACACTCATGCTCCGTCTGTTTAACACATATTTACTCATGTTCTCTGAAACATTATTTCCACAATCACTCCTGCATAAAGGATTTGCACAAGGGCTTTTATACACAGTTACAGCTGCTGAGGCGCTCAAACACTCAACCTGTACTTTTGATAAATGATTTGCATCCACTAATCTCTAAATAGCTCAGACATTCATACCTTCAGAATATAGCATTCCGGTTTAAATGTTTGATATGGAAATACAGCTTAGTGACTCTGAATCTGAGTTCACAGCAGAGATCCTCTCCTCATGTTCCTGTGGCTCAGACATCTTTTGTTTTGGCTGCGGAGGCTGCATCTGTTAGCTGGTCTCTGAGTGAAAAGAAGCTGAGAATAAAAAGTAGCTTACGAGTTTTAAAGGTACTGAAAACAAAAGAGACATCCGCTCCTGAAAGACTGATTCACAACAATGTGTGTCACCTTAAGACGCAAAAGGAGCAGCTCAAGTACAGCAGCTGTTTGCCAAAATAACATTGTTTGACAAATTGTCCTTCAAACGCTGACTGTACAATTTAAGTTTGAACTAGTTTTTAATTTTTGTGAAATTTTTTCTTTACTTCCTCCAGCCTCTAATTTTCAAACTAACTTCGGCTATGTGTAAATTTGACTAAACTAAACTAGAAGAAAAAAATTCTACTACAAAAATAGTGAAAATTACTACAGCCTTATGTAATAAAGTAAAAATACATAAATTAACGTCCCCTTAATTTTCAGCGTTTATGTGACAATAATTTCTGATTTACAAAATATTGTAAATATTAAATATCAATGAGATCATTGTAGTTCTTTGTAGCAGATTAAAAGGATTTTTCATCACAAGTCTACTCAAAAGTAAAAGCAAAAAGATATGGTACATGGTTACTTCAGTAATTTTCCCTCATAACCACTTCTAGTGTCTGAATGCAGCCTAGCTTGCAAAAATGACTGTAAGCACTTTTGTTTCATTCAATTGAATTTTATTTGAATAGCCCAAATTCAAAACAAGTCGTCTCAATGGGCTTCGTACCGGTATTTCTAAAGTAAACATACAATTAAAAGGATCGTAATTGAATAGAATTCAATAGGAGAATACTAAATTTTAACTAAGCAGCCTAAACTAAACTGGGGATCCCTGCCCTCAGACCCTCCTTAGTGGTAAGGGAAAAACTCCTAAAAAAAAAAAAAACTCAAAGATTTGTTTTACGATTTTTTTTATTCTATTGCATATTAATCTAAAAAAAAATTTTTCTTCTTCTGATTTTTGACAATAATAAAAAATCTGAATGTTTCCTGGTAACATTATTTTCCTCACACAAACATTATTAAATCTAACTTCATAAAAAGATTAGACGTGCAAAAGTGTTTAAGTTACTTTTATAATTCTACACACTAAAAAATATTAAATATTCATAAATTTTCCTCACTTTAGCACTGAAATACTTTAAGTTTTCACCAAAACTGCAAAAAAGTTAAGAAATTTGTGTTTTGCAGATTATGTGTTGTAGTTAACCGTTATAATTTTGTTTCCATTTAAATGCTGCCACAAACACACACACAAAAAAAAAAAAAAACATACATTTGTGGGTTGAGCAGCAGAGCTGAGGATGTGGGCTGAGTCAATGAAAAACATTAAATCCTCTCTGCCAGACAGCCTTATGTTGCTGTTGTTTATTGACTCTTGCCGTAAGCTTTAAATACCCTTAAATTCCTAAAAAAACAAGTTCCAGCATTGCTTGAAGTGAGACCAAACTGACCAACTTCCATGTAGAGAGGGATGTACAGTAAGAGGGATACTTCTAATGAGGCCTCTCAATCACCCCCAGTACTATTTCCTCAACTTGTTAGCTCCTCAACAGTAAAGATTATCTTCCACATTTTAAAGTCAAGGTTTTCAGGAGGATATGCCTGACAGCTCTCTGACCAGTTCATCTAAAACTGCCTGAATGGAAACCAGCCCTGGTCTCAGGGCTGCCTGGTCTGTGAGAATCTGCTTCTAACTAACAGCTGATGACTTCAAAATTTGAAATGTTTAAGTCAAATGCCTCTTTGTCATGTTTGTTGTCCACAGCCACTTTTTGAATTCAATTTAAACAAGTTTCTCAAGATTTTGTGGGTTTTTATTGATTATTTTGCTACACAGTGGTGTTGTAGTTAGCTCTCTTTCTTTACAGCAAGAATTTCCTTGTTCTTAAACCGGATGGGTCTTTAGTATGTGCAGTTTGTCTGTTTGCTCCATGCATGCCTGGATTTTTTCTTTGGGCACTCTGCCTTCCTCTGGCCTACCCACACAACCCTGCACCAGGGTGGAAAAAGCGTAGATTGTAATTCTGGAAATAATTCTCTTAACATATTATCTCCTGTACTCATTACATTTCTTATCATTTCAATGCCATTAATATAAATCTGTTTTATTATAAGTGCTATTTAGCCCTGCAATTGGTTTTTCAGACACACTGTTCAAAAAATAAAATAATAAAAGAATAGACATTAGAGGAGCACTTTTTTTCTCTCTAATAACTGAAAGATTATATTAAAAATTAATTTACTTGCTAAAGAAGTGTCAAAATCAGTGTTCTCTCACTGATAAAAATGAGCCTCATTAAAATCCTATGTATTGTTGAACATCTTCCTTCAGCAGTGACGGTTTCTTCTCAATGCAGCACAGCTTCAAAGACAGAACAATTCACATTGTTCCGACATTTTTTTTTAAAATCTGCGCTCTTCCCTACCATATCAAACTATTTCTGCTAAACAAAACAGCTTGTCAGTTTAGTTCTGCCTTTGAGCTCCGCACCATCTCCAGCATCATCTGTCAGAACCTTCTAGATCATCTAGAACTTGGGTTTAACACTTCATGCAGCATTGCACGCCTCCTCCTCCCCACTGTGTCACCTGCTTCACAAAAACCCTGCAGCAGCACATGCAGAGATTTATTTAACCATCAGTATGGTTTCTCCTCAGCAGGGGGAGATGCGGCTCTGTCCTCTCCCCGTCACTGAAACACTGTGAGGAGAGCAGCTGCAGCGCCGCACCAGCCGCGGGCTGCAGATCTGCCTTCAACTCACTGTTTCTACGCCTTTTAATGGGATTTTCGGAGTCATGTGTCATTTGGTGAAGTCTGACACCTCAGTGACGGAGCGAACTCTGGTGGGGTGTTTATCATCTGAACAAGGACAAACCCAGTCTGTGCTCACGCTCAGAGCTGCAGACAGACAGCAGGAGGCTGTGTGTATCTGATGCATGTTAATTAGTCAGCATTAGTCAACATCGAGTGCATACATCGAGTCTGGGCCACAGGTCAACAGCCAAAAGCATATTTAATACTGCAGATTAAGCATTTGCATGTTTGCACTGTCAGCTGAGCGCACGCTGTTAGGACATCTAAAACTAATGAAGCCTTAATAAATGCCGTCATCATCAAGGTCCATGAGGAACATTGCTTGGTGTAGGTTTTTAAAAACGGAATGTTGGCTCCTAATGGAACTTGTTAGATGCAGTTTTAGAATGTTTTGTGGAGAATCCATTTGGCGTGACTGGGACAGTCACCTCTTTTTAAAATATTCTTTTTTTTTTTAAATTACAAATTGAGTGATTAGTTCTGTTTATTATCCATGCACATTAAAAGAAAAAAACACAAGACAATTAAAAACTGTTTCAAATTTCTTAAATTTTAAACAAAACCCAGGTTTTCTGCCACATTTTATAAGTTTTGAAAAAAGTTAAACATTGAATTTATCATTTCCAGAATCGAAAAGTTGTCATTAGTGGAATCCATATACAGTAGATCAGTTTGGCCATTAAGGAAATTAGTTTATCCTAATATGACACTTTTTTTTTTACTGAAGAAATTTTAAAATAGCTTTTATTTTCATACCCTATTGGTTTTTCTTTATATTTAATATAGAAATATATAAAAGTTAGAAAAATATAAAAAGTTTATAAACTAACTAATTGGAAACTTTGTTCAAGTTTTCAGAAAATGTCCATCAATCTAAATAATGAAAGCGCAGTTACAGTTAGAAGTACCTCACAGTACCTGCAGTACTTAGCAAAGGCAGCACATTTTTGTTCCTCTGCACCCCTTTATGAAGCTAGACATGAAAAGTCTTTCTGTGACCTAAAAAGAAGCTCAGCTCGTGGCTTTTATCTGTCTGAGCAGAAATGGGCCAGATGGGGCGAGCGGCGGGTCAGGCCGGGAACACTCCCACATGACTCGTGTGTCAGACTCCCTCTTACTGCGCCTGTTTCTGATCTTCTCGACTCGATGCTAATTTTTACACTTGCAAGGTGACAGACTGAAGATTATGAACTGCTCATCAGCGATGCAGAATATTAAGCACGAGATGTAGCCCTCAGGTCGTACACAGACCTCTGTGTTTAATGAAAAGAGATCAGTCACTCGTGCGGAAACGCAGCTTTTTCAACTCTTGTTTTGATGGCTCTATCAGGACTGATTAGGTTTGGCAAAGTTCAGGATTTTTTGGAAAGACGCAAATGATGTTGTAAAAGTTTGAAGCCCTCTGTAAATAAAGGATGCTGGTTTTCAACAAGAAGGAATGCTTTGCGAGACGGTGCAGTTTTAAGGCTTTGTCTTATTTATCCCTTGTGCTATCTCAGATGACCCCACCCTTACTTTGACTTGTTCTCCCTACCATGACAAAGGTGAATAAAGGTGGAAAGATTTCATGTAATCCATGGACACCAGTGAAGATCACAAATCATTGAAGAAAAATGTTCAGCGCACTGTCTAGTGGGTCTAGATGACCCAACTCCCAATGTTAAAGTGCCTAGGATAGCACAAGGGTTACGGGGGACTCATTTATCATTGGTCCCAAGGCTTTATCCTATTAAATTCTTTGTGACTTTGTGAGGGTCTCCTCCACAAGATGGCACTATGCGCATATCTGTGACAAGCCGGCTCAAAGACTCAAACATTGTTTATGATCACTTTGTGGCACCGTGTTTTGTATTTACTTTTCACTCCATCAGACAGCCTCTGTTGCCGTGGGAACAGGTTCAAAATGCAGCACGCAGATTGGCCCGCTGTAATTTACTCCCCACGTTGGGACTCGCATGTGAGCTGCCGTAAAACACAGCAGCTGAGTTGAGTCAGCAAAGGTCACTGAAGATGACGCCGCTCTCCGAGAGTGAATTTGCAGGGATCTCTGCAAGGGCAAGGTGCTGAGCCGTTAGCCCTCACTGGCTCCCAGCCAGGTAATAAAAGTCAAGTCTTAGAAACTGATGTCCTGTAAAAGCCAAGTCTTACTTCAACACCACTGTCCTGCTAATCCAGCAGATGAATTAAATGTCATCCTGGTTCTGCCCTGCCAACAAGTGAGAGTGGAGCCGGGCCACCGGCACACAGGTCCGCTCACGCTGGGGTACGTGTGCTTTATGGCTTTACATGGTCACTCCTCACAAATTACAACATAGCAGCAGCATACTTTTATTATTTACCAGCAGTTTAAAACAAAAAAAATGTTTCAGAAAACAATTCTTAAAATTCCGTCTGTCTGTCTGGATTTGGGGGCTTTCCAGCAAACAAGGGTGACAGACACAGATCAGAACAGTTATTTAGATCTATATATTTCTTTGTGGAGGAGCTGAAGGATCACTGTGTGGGTAAAGCTCCACAGTTTTATTACAGGCTAAAGTTCTTCTGACCCATCAACACAAGGTTGGATATATTCCAGACAGATGTGAAAAACAGGATTTTGTAATCATCTCACACTGGAAGGAACTGAGAAGAGGATCACAAAGATTTTCTTGATTTCATCACAGAATGGTTACCATTTAAAGGTTCCACTTTGATGAAAATCATGTCCTCAGGTGTTAACATGTTCTTGCACCATCGTTCTCTTGCTAGAGGACATGGATAAAGAATATTAGGATTACAACTATATTTTAATGTTTTTTTTTGTTTGTTTCGTCAAATCGTTGTAAAACATGCCATTGGAAAAAGCCTGTGTCTGTGACCTACGTGCTACAGTTGGCGGGGCGCAAACTCCCTGCACCGCTCTATTCTGATACTTGCAGACAAATAGATCCATGTCTGGCTCATACTGATCTGGCTAAGAACTGTACGTCCAGATAGCTCCGATATTGCTCACCCTTTTTGTTGCACCGGTTACGTTAGGTTGGGGTTGTAAGGGACTTTAAGCTAGCGGGAGAGAGATTAAACTAAGGGATGATGGGAAATGGAGATGGGTTTAGTACAAGCCAACAGTCCTACCCAGAACTCAGAGGCGAATTTCTGATGAACTCCTGCCGCTCAGTAGAAATGATGTCCTAAAAAAAATTTTATTTTTTGTTCGATTTTCCCTAAAAACAGAATGTTAAAAGACTACTGGGAATGCTTTAAAAGCAGATCAAAAGATGATTGGAGTGGGACTTTAAAAATCTGTAGAAAACCTAAAAATGCTTATCTTGATACCTATTGATGCAAATATGAAAAATAACTAAATTTAGCATAGCTTAAAATCAAAACATTTTTTTTCCATAGCTGGAAATCTATTCAGACATTAAAGGGTTATCCTAATGTGTTGGGTTCAAGCACCTTAAAGGAGACAGTTTGTGAGGGTGTGGCACCGTCAGATGGTGGTGGGATCATGTCTTGCTGGACAGTGAAAGACTGTTAGCTGTTATGGTTCCTGGAAGATAATGAATAGCCACGCCCAATGGGAGGGGCTTATCTTTTAAAAAGGAGCATCACAGGAAGTGAAAACAGAGAGAGAGATGGAGGTGACATGTGCTGATGTGCCCTGCGTGGAGCAATAGAGGATAATGTCAAGCCTCACCATGAGTGCGTCCAGTGGCGCATGAGGACTCCGGTTAGTCGGGCCGATTACAGGGCGGCGCCGGTCCGCAGTCACCTGATTGGAGGCCTGTCAGGGAGCGAAAGGTCCATCCAGATCAGAAAGGTGAGGACAATGACAATTATCTGCTTCACTTTGAACAAACTGTCAGAACGTGGCCCCGCTGATGCCCGGCTGGCACTGCAGTGTACCGGCGTTAGACGAGGGACGGCTGTGGAGCTGTCTGGTGGGGAATGGCATGGTGCCAGCGCGGAGGTGGACTGCCGGTTTGGATTGCTGCACATCGTCAATCTCGTGAGAGGTCATCCCTCGTAAGATTCTATTGGTTGACAATAAATTGGATCATTAAGCTGCATTAATTATTTTTTCAAACTGGATTCCTTCAATGTAAAAGGGAAGTTAGGACACATTGTAAAACAGTTCCAACGCACCAAGATTATGTGGCATTTAGGAAAATATATTTGTTTGATTGTCATTAGGTTGTAACCAATGTTTTTTTTTTCTTTTCTGCAGCTGAAAGTTAATTGCTTTAGTTTTAGGAAACTAAGCACTGAAGCATTTCTGTTCTTCCTTCCCTTCTGTTGTTACAGCAGGAAGTTTTCCTGAAGTGGTCTGATTCAAACATGAGAAAAAACACAAACACTGCTTTGGATCATGGGTTTTAAGGCTCATGATGTGAAAAAAATCATATGTTGTTTGCCTTAGTAGCTCACATTTCATTTTGAATTTATGTGAAAAGCTCTTACAGTAAAACACTGAAACACCCGGTGAATCAGGCATAAAACTGAGAACAGAGTGGAGGACTGAAAAAACTCAACTGCATGTCAAAGCAGGTAAATGCAGGGCAGCTCAAGCTTTGAACGTGATGCACATGTTAGCTAAGGGTCTATTCAGACTGGACACATTCGGTCTGCTTTAAGTGAACCAGAGTTAGTTTCCCCCAGATATTCCGGAACAAATTTTCAGTCTGAATACACCCAAGGTGACCCTGGTCCGGTACCAGGAACCACTAATAGACTCAGCTTTCGAGGTGGTCTTGGTTGGTTTCCAATCGGACTGAGCTTTGGTTTGATTCCTCAGTCAGAACACAAACCGTTCCTGCAGCAGAACAACCGGTCCAAACAACCACCGTAGCCAGTGGTTACATGATGTAAACACAGTAGCAATGTTGCAACAAATAAGGCGCAATGATTGTCCTGTTGTCAAAGAGGAAAAAAGGGTCCAACTCCTTACTTGTTAGAACATTGATTTTAACACAGCTCTGTCTCCACATTGCTGTGACGTAATCATAAAATCTACTGTGTTGTTCCTTAACAGAATTCTCTTAACAACAGTGCCATACACTACAAGAATGGCACACAGCAAGGCACTGAAATGTGATCAGATGAATGCAGGTTCATTAAAAGGAGTGGTTGCATCCTAAGAGGATCAGCCACCTTGAGGGACACCATGAAAATTGAACGTATGATTGTCTTATAGGCTCACCAAGCAGTTTACGATCTTAATATTTTGTGTATGAAAACTGATTTTCATACAGGTTTGCCCATTTTTCACCCACAGACATCCGGTATTCACTCGTAAGGGCAGTTATGACTAAGGCAGAGCACAATAACCACTGCAATCTGCAGCACCATGCAGCTTCCTCTGCCAGGCACCTTAGAGATTCATCCTACAACTGCATCCTATACAAAACAATGACCCAAAGCTCCAAACTATGCTGGAACTACATGAGGACTAAAGAACTAGATCTTAACTGTTTCTTTTATTTGGTTTAGTCTCTGCACTCTTAGAAGCCGACAAAAGATTCAAACGTCCAAGGCCCAGGAAAATTGACACCAACAAAGCCCAATTGTTTGTTTTGTGAACTATCTGCTTGATAATTTCTTATAAAGATTTGTGGGCCTATTTATTAAGATTTGTACTTGGGATTTTTTTTCTTTTAACATGCTGAGCTTGTTTATTTCCTTTAGTCTTCTACCACTTATAAACCTTAGATGGTTTATCTGAGAGATTCACAGGTACGTTTCACGTTTGCCAAACAAGTTGGCGCAGTCCAAAGAAAAATAACTCTGGTTTGGAGAACGTGAACAGACTGCTTTTGCTTGATGACATGACCAGCATCAGGTGACGAGAAGAGGGAGTCCTAGACATTTGTCCAACCACATTATTAAAAAAATGAACAAATGTTTAAAGAGCTAAATCTCAGAGACAGATCATTAAAATGAAACTTTGAGGTTGAAGAAAAATTATGGTTGACACTTTATCGTATAAAATTACTTATTTTGAGGGTGTTCAGCAAAATATTCTGTGAGTGAAATAAATGGATGATTTTCTTACAATAGTCAATGATACTGAATTCAGCAGAGAGCTTTCTTTTTTCTTTCAAATGTATTCATGAGAGTCTCAATAACCGGGGTGCCTCCTGCAGATATCTGCAGCTTTTATTAGCTTGCTAAAGAGGTGATGCTTTCCCTGTCTGACTGCTTTCTGCATATTTTGGTTCAAGTCGGAGACGCAAAGCACAACAGCCAGATGAAGACATCAAAACCTGAGCTTTACTCTGAAGTTCCTCAAAAAAAAAAAAAAAAAAAAAAAACCTAGCAGAAGTTGCTTTTGCAATTTTTTCTGTTTTTAATGCTGTCAGAATTTGAGAACATTTTGCACATGAACTCTTACAAATGTCTGTTTTTCTGCTTCCTAACTTTAAACTAAAAGGAAACAGTCATTAAAAACACATTAATTAGCTAACATCTCTGTATCTCCACAGTCCTAGATGCATGATATATGTGAGCCTGCAGATCTTCTTCCAGCTGGGTCTTTAAGTCACATTCAAGACTGCATGGATCAAGCATGGATGGAAGTACTTGCACATACGATCATTAAAGCTTCCATAAAACCGCTCCAGTTCCTCTCATCAAAGCAAACAACATGCAGGACCATCCTCAGTTTGAGATGAAGAGTAATACAGTTTCAAAGGCTGATTCCTATGACGGTGAGCTTCACAGGCTGTAGCTTCTGTAAATGTCTGAACCTTTAAGACAGAATAAATGTAAGCTTATAAAAAAAGAAAAAACAGCACAGCGTTTGTTTGCATCAAGAAATTAAAAATCCATCTTGTTTGAATCTGCACTGCAAAAAAAGAAAAGTTGGTAGAACTTAAAATTGTAAGGCAACAAACTTCGGTAAAATTTTGAGTTAAGGACCTAAACTCAATATTTTAAGTTTTGTGTTGGAGTTTTCAAACTCATTTATCTAAGTTCTTCTAACTCAGTTGTAAGTTGTATTAACTTAAAAGTTCAAGTTGGATTAACTTTGAATCGTAATTTTGACCAACTCAGATGAAAGTTACAGTGACCTAAAATGTCACGTAATCCTAACTCTGAATCTTAATTTTTCACAACTCAGGCTTAAATGTACAAACTTAATTTTTTAGGCTGTAACAACTGTAAATTCCAATTATTGGTGATTTGACCAAAGGTTGAAATAACTTAAATTTGAGTTTTAAGAGCACCTCTGTTCTTGACTTTGAATTCAGTATCATAATCACACATACTTTATACCCTGCCACACTTTCTTATTTCCACATGCAATCCAGATCTTTTCAAGATCATTGAGGCACAGGAGAGCAATCACAGCTTACTTGCATGTGTGCAGCAGGACAAATACTTAAATTTGACCATACTCTATAACTGCAACAACATGAGGAGTGTCACTTCTCCTCACAGCTCCCTTACTCAAGGTGTGGGAATCAACACTTCCCATGAGTCTTAGTTGCCATGGGCGGGGCTAAGGCCCGGTTCAACAAAACGTCGTTAACAAAATGGCTGAAGCCCTGGGGGGGAGGTTCCAGAAAGCAGGTTATGGTAATAGTGGTAAGTTTGAGGCTAAGGAAGTTGATAACCGATAACTTCAGCTTTCGGTTCCAGAAATGGTACCTCCATTTCTGGAACCGAAAGCTGAAGTTATCGGTTATCAACTTCCTTGTTTCAGGATATGTCAAGTTGCCATAGCAACTCATGCTCTAAACATAACCTGGTCTGGAGCAGGTTTAGTTGAAGGTTATTTTGTTTTCAGAGAGGTGAAGCAGCATGGCGTGTCCATTTGAAGATGACTTAGTGGCTGAAGAAGCTCAGATAAAACCTTTTCCACCGTGAGAGGGTGATAAGACCACATATGGATGTTGGAAAGATAAACCTTTTTACTTGGATCTAACTTAATTATTTGCTTCAGTTAAGATAAATATATTTTTTGTTTAACTACATGTTATCTTAAAAATAACATGTAGTTATCAGACAGTTATTTGCCTGAGAAGCATTATGTTTGAATTTTAGCATTCCTTCTGGTCAGATGATTCAGATAAACAGCGAACCCTTCAGGTTTTCCTTTGGTTCATCAGAGCTAGCTTGTGTTTGTGATTACAAACGCTGATGAGGATCATTTGGTTTATCCGTCTCCTTTCTCCTGGGAGCAGGTGGCAGGTCTCGATGGTATTGAGATCCAGAAACCACTTTAGATGTAGAAATAGAATGTATTTGCTGCTCAATGATCATCATTCTCCGCCGGTACTTTGCTATTTCTGTTGTGCTTCAACGATGTAGCGTAGCTCCAGCTGGTCAAGCCTTTCGAGAACGATTGACCTCAGTGAGAATGACATTATTCGGCATCACTGCGCTGTTCCATCGTCAGTCTTTTCTCCAGAATCTCGACCGGTTTTCTCCTGCTGCGCTGAACCACGAAATCTTGAACTCTTCCTCCATCTCCCAGGTGGCGTTAGTTGCCCGACACTTGATCATAAAACTTTTCAGCGTTGAATAATGTCAGAGATTTTTTGACTGTATATTCTGAGGTTTCTTGAACGGTCAGCTCTCTTTTGGAGAAAAATCAACTTCTTAAGTAATTTGAAGATAGTATCCGCAGAGCAGCGACCGCAGCGTCTGCCTTAACCCGGAACCGGAGTATAGTTTTCAAAATCATTGAGGCACAGGTCGGTAGTCATCGCTGGCTTGCATGTGTGCAGCAGGACAAAATATTTAGAATTTTGACATATTCCATAACTGCAACAACATGAGTGTCACTTCTCTGTCTCTGCTCAAGGTGTAGGAATCAACACTTCCCATGAGTCTTGGTGCCATGGTGAGGCTAGGCCGGTTCACCAAAACGTCGTTTACAAAATGGGGGAAGCTCGGGGGGAGGGGTTCCAGAAAGCAGGTTATAGTTATAACTTTGGTAAGTTTTGTGGCTAGAAGTTGTGCCTCGGCTTTAGGTTCCAGAAATGGAGGTATGTTTTCAGGATGCTGTCAAGTTGCCATAGCAACTCGCTTAAACATAACCTGGTCTGGAGCAGGTTGAGTTGAAGAGTTAGTTTGTTTTCAGAGAAGTGAAACAGCATAGGCGTGTCCATTTTGAAGATGATTTAGTGGATGAAAGAGAAGCTCAGATAATACTTTTCCACCGTGAGAGTGTGATAAGACTATATGGATGTTGGAAAGATAAACCTTTTTACTTTGATCTAACTTAATTATTTGCTTCAGTTAAGATAAATATATTTTTTTGTTTAACTACATGTTATCTTAAAAATAACATGTAGTTATCGAACAGTTATTTTACTTTCATTCAAATTAATTTATTAAGTAGGTGTAACTTGATGCTGCTGTTAGATCGGCACATAAAGAGGAATTGTGGGATACAGCATTACTTTATGTGCCATGAATACTTATGTCATTAAATAAAAGTTAAAACTTCTGCAGACGCTTCTTGAAAAAGTAATCAGTGGACAATGCCAACTCCCAAAAGTTGGCATTCCTGCCTTCACAATTAAAAAGAAGAGTTCACAGAACTTTATCACACTGTAATGAACTGCAACTTAGATATATAAGTACAGACAACTCAATAAATAATGTTGAACTGTACGACTACTTTAACACTTTGAACGACTTAGATTTTGAGATTGATTAGTAGAACTTGGGTTATAGAGTTATTTTAACATAAAAGATTTTGTTAAGTCAAAAAAATTAAGTTGGATTTATTACAGCGTGATTTGGATGCAACTTGATGTTTGGAAAAAAAAAAAAAAACGGATGCCCTCTTCCAACAGATGGCAGATTCATCATTCATCACCTGTGCTTGTGAGGAATATTTGACCTGTTTTAGCCTTTGAAAACCCAATACGTTTTGTAAAATGTACAGAAAGAACTGTACACAATATCTGACAAAAAGAACACTGCAAAAGAGCTAAACATGGGCATTGATGAGGACTACATTTACAGTGTAGTAGGTCATCATTGAATAGGTATTAAATAGTTACTTATTCAGCCTCTGTAAAAGAGTCGAACTATTTTTGCTAAATATCCCATGGAAGCTTTACTTCATGAGTATTTGATGTTGTTCTAAGACACTGATTGTCCCACAAGATTGCTGCTTGATCCTAAACATAGGTCCGCTGAAAATGGTATATACACCACGGGGACAGCATGCCGCCGCTTTGCATGCATACCGTTGTCAGAGGGACCCAGGCTTTATGCTGCATCAGCAGCTCTCGACTGCAGTTCGGAGCCTGGGGCTAAGAAAGAGATACCTAAAGAAGTCACTTTGTTTATTGAGGTTTCTGTGCAAAGCTTTGGAGGTCCTTGCAATAGCTTTCCGTCAGAACTTTGGAAAACACTTAATGTTACTTTTAACAAAACTGGAAGGTTCATTTTATATTGAAAATGACATAAGTTTCTTCTGAAACAAAATAGGGATTCAAGGAACTTTATTTGTCATTCCATGTTTACATGTTTATATCATAAAATAGGAGCTTATGTTCCAATCTAAGGCAAAAAAGAACCAGCAATGCGGTAAACAAAAAAAAGAATTATAAGGGAAGGGATGTCCAGTTTAAGTTAGTCGGTTGAGTTTAGTTTAGCAATCGGCTATTGTATTTTATAATTGATTTTATGTTTTGTACAATTCCGGTGTGAAGCCTGTTGAGACAACTGCATTGGGCTATATGAATAAATTGTGTTGTTGGTGGCCAAGTCAGTGTGGGAAAATCATATGACATCATCAGAAAGACTTGAGGCCATATCTTTTCTTTTTCAAGTTCAGTGGCTACAGTGAAAAGGATTATTTAAAAACAAAAGATGCCCCATACTGGAAACGTTTCCACAGAACGCGGTTAGAAGCCAAAAATGACACCTGTTCTCGACAGAAGGACGGGGAGAGTGACGGAAATAAAATATTCCAAAGAGCCCGTCCAAGGCATTCTTGTGAATATGGACTCTGCTGGTGGCAATATCTCTCGAACAGACAGTTCAACTGACACCACACAGGGCTGGGTTCAAGGAGGCTGACCAAGGAGGATGCCAGGTCTCTAGATGCAGCACATAAAACCTGCCTGGCACTTACAAATCCTCAGTTTTATGGTCTGATGAGACAGAACTGTTATCATTTGGCTACTATGTTGAATTGTTTAGTTGGTGTATTTTTTGAAGGAAAAGACTTCACCTCAGAGCCTCACCCACTGTAAGACAAAAGGAACTTTCTTGGATGTGTCTTTATTTTCTGAACCAAAGTCAAGGACATTACATTATAAAAAATAACTTATGCATCAGGATCTTAACATTTCAACATGACAATGATCAATAACATAGCAAAAGTAGGTATTGAGGATTCTGACGCCAGTGAAAAATTGAAGGAGCTGAAAATCAGAAAGATGGCAAGGAAAAGACTCAAAAATATGTTGTTTTTTTATGCATTTTCTATGGATATTAAAGTTGTGGCAATGCAATGGAGAAATGGAAAAATGCTGATCAGGTATAATAGGAAGCATTTGATTGCTGTAAAAAAATTTATTAGTCACTGAGAATGGCACAAATACCTTTGGTCATGTTGCATTTAAGCAAATGTCATTTAGAATGTTTTATTCATACTGATACTCTGTTCATCCCGTTAGTACATTCTAGGAGATGCATGTCATTTCCAATCAACAAGAGACTTGTTGCTTAAATACTAGTTACTTTTTTTCTAGAGGTATGACTAAGTTTTAACTATTCATCCATCTGAAGATTTGTGAAAAATTACAAAGTGATGTATGAGTGTACATGTGGCCTGTACTGATAAATAATGTCAGGGAGTTGCGATGAGGAAACTAGGCATTTAACATCCTTTTTAGTCATTTCTTGATGGCAAAGAAATCAGTGAATATTTCTTGCCCAGTTTTTCCACTTCTCTCTAGCTGTTCCTTTTCATGGAGCTGTAATACCACTGATATCCTCTGGACTCAAATATGCAAACAAATCTTTGAACACAGATCACCTCCCAAATAGTTCATGACCTCCTAAACCAAAATCATAATTCAATAAACAAAAATGACATGAGTTTGGCAAGATTTTGCCTTCTATTTACTTCTTTGCCTCCCCATGTGGTTATGAAATGTGAAGACCTAAAGGTATCGGTGAAACAGTTGATTGCAAGATGAGCTGCATGCTAACAAACGTCAGATGCATCAAAGTGGAGGACGGATCATAAGTAACGCAAATCTGCTGGATAATGGTGAAGAAAGTTACCAAAGGTGCCATGATTGCTGCATCATTAATGCAATCTCACATCTACAACGTTTCCCATGGAATATAAATAAGTAAAAATGTAAATCGGTAAATTATGTATATCTACTTAACCCTGTTTTGCAGTCAGGTGGGGCGTGCTGAAGTGGAGCTGCAGTGAGGCTGATCTGAGAACACCAGAGACCGTGTTTTCCATTTCCTGCTATTTATTAGGCAGCAGGCAAAGGTGATGAGAGACAGGAATGAAGACGTGTGAAAGAGATCAAGAGGTCGGGAGTTTGCGTCTAATCGAAGAGGCTGCTTCTCCCCTCATGCTTAATTCCTTCATGAGCACAACAGGTACAGGGGTTTCTATTACAGCACCAGAGCCACACTTGCGCTCCGGTGTAAAGCATTTCCAGTGGTTTCTCCACCAGAGTAGCAGCAGAGGCAATCAGTTTGAGATTTGTAGAAGTAATTCTCTCTGACTCCGATTTCCCAGCTGACAGGTAGTTTAAATAATTGACTGAAGTGTTGCAATCCTGTAGTTTCAGATTTTATTCTTCAATTCATTCTGAGTATTGATGATCACCTCAATGAAAGAGCAATGTTATCCCATATTTTCTGCACTATAAGGTGCACTTAAAGCTTTCAAAAAAATTAATTACTACAGTGTGCTTTTAAATGTGGGACAATTCTAGTTCTTCACTTACTGATGTCAAAGCATTTTTTGAGCAATTTGAGCAGATTTTGAGCAGCGCCCGGTTGTCTTTTTTTTCACGAGTTTCGAACAAGGTTGGGAGTTAGTTTGAATATTAACACAGCTAACACAACCAAAGCTTCGAATGTGGCTAATGTGTAGCGTTTAACCCTGGGATTTGCAAGTTCTTCCACTTAGAAGTGGAAATCACATTAATTGTTTATTTCTACGATACTACTGCAAATAAGTATTTAAACACCTGAAAATCAATGCTAGTATTTGTAATCTTTGTTTTGCGATTACACAGGTTCCAGCGTATCCTGTAGTTTTCACCACGTTTGTACACGCTGGTTATTGCCCTCCACACAGATCTTCTCTAGCTCAGTCAGGCTTCTGGGATGTCACGAGTTTGGACTCCCCTCAAACCCTTTCTCTTTTGGGTTCAGGTCTGGAGACTAGCCATCCCACTCCAGAACCTAAATATTTTTCTTACTGAGCCAGTCCTTGGTTTTCTTGGCTGTGTGCTTTAGTTCATTGTCATGTTGGAAGAACCAGCCTCAACCCATCTGCAATACTTTAAATGAGGGAAGGAGGTTGTTCCCCAAAATCTTGCAATACATGGCCCTGGTCATCCTTAATACAGTGCAGTCGTCCTGTCCCATACGCAGAAAAACACCATTGCATGATGCACCACCATCCTTCTTCATGGAAGTGGAATAAAAGACCAAAAAGTTCTGTGTGGGTCATGAGTGCTTGTAACTTTCTAACGATCTTTTTCACCAACCTGTTTGGCAGTTGCCCCATAGCCTTTTCCAGCCTCGTGGAGGTCAACAGTTCTGTCCCTGGTGTCTTTGGACAGCTCTTTGGTCTTGGTATGTTAGTATTTAGACTTCTCCTTCACTGAAAGTTTGAAAATGGACCATTCATTGACAGGGTTTCTTATAATCTGGGTGCACCCATAGTGCGGAAAAATTCAATCATACTTTTGTTTGTTTCATTATAAAATATGAGCTTGATTTTTTTAAAATATTTTATTATCACCTCTGTTGTAGTAAAACTGCCCAGCTGCTCTCGGTCCTAAAATCTCGCCCAAGCGGCTGGTATGCTTTAGTCCTAAATGCCTTTTAAGCGGCAAATACCACAAACACATTAATGGCATAAATGTCCTATTTTTTTAATTAGGCGCTTTGAAATGATATTAAACTGTAAGAACACTAGAGGGCCTTTGTTATATGAATAGAATTGCTTACAATAGCTTGGTTATGTGAATGAAACTGCGTGTAATCAGTGAACTCTCAGAAAGAACTTACTTTGAATCTGTTTAAGCTGTTAGATATGATGTTACTGCTCAAGCATTGAGTGATTAATGCAATATTTCTTACAGTCAGGCCTATATAAAGACCCACTCTGAATGAAAATTGAGTTTTTGGTGTGTTTGACATGTTCTTGTGGCATTTTTCTGATGACATAGAGACGTTTGTAAAAATAAAAAAAACTAAGCTTCAAAAAGCATTTACGAGTAGTTTATGTTAGGTTAGGAGTAAGCTGGACCCAAAAATGCCGACAGGGACTTAGTTTGAAATTGTGAAATTTATTGTAGGATGAAGAAGTTTGGCTTTGGATCTTTGGCATTGGTTTTTGGGTTCTTTTGGATCATAGTGCAAAAGCTCATCTTTTATGGAATCAGATAAACTGTTGTGAAGCACTTCTAAAAGTGCTTTAGTGTCCCACCCGACCTCCGTGGCCAAAATGTTTGAAGTCAATGGGTATTCGGTCCGCGGCGTTTGTCTTGGCATGAGAGCCAGCAGCTTCCGAGACGTGTGTATCTCCGGTGACTCGAATGCTGCATGCTGGATTGTTCGGAAAACACCAGAGAGCACTGGAGGAGGAAACCTTTACAATTGTCAGAGATTCCAGAAAATGGATCCGGATTGGGAATGCAGGCTTCCGGGACTGATGAAGCATGACCGGCGAAGTCAGGTGAGCTTGACGAATCGCCAGTGGTTTGGAGCAGGGACTGGAGCTAGGACAACTGCTGCAATGAGATGGCTTGTTGTTGATTATCCGAAAGGCTGTGTATCATTTGTTCATGTCGGTCCATAGTAGTGGCGTGGGAGGACAAAGTCTGGTTTAAGGGGTCCGAGCCTGCTGGGTCCATGATGTTCGGTCAGTTCTGTTAGGTTAGGAGTAAGCTGGACCCAAAAATACAGACAGTGACTTAGGTTGATATTGTAGAAATTTTTTGTAGGATGAAGAGAGGTTCGGCTGGATCTTTGGAGTTGATTTTTGGGTTCTTTGATATTGGCTTTGGTTTTTGGCGTTGGTCTTGGTTCTTTGGCTTTTGTTCTCTGGGGTTGGTTTTTAGTTCTTTGTCGTTGGCTTTGGTTACTTGGCTTTGGCTTTGGTTCTTGAGTGTTGGCTTTGGTTCTTTAGCGTTGGCTTTAGGTCTTTAGCATTGGCTTCAGTTCTTTGGCATTGGCTCACAGGTTCTTTGGCTTTGGCTTTTGGCTAAAATATCATCAAATGCCAAACATGTTCCAAACCTTTCAGTTCTGTGCAAATTATCCAAACACTTTAACACTAAATCCAAAAATGACCTTAGATGTACAATCAATACAGTTTATGATATAAGTGAGCCTAAATCTAAACATGTTAGAAAGCCCTGGATAACAAAGGCTTACAAAATGCATGTAAAAAGAAAAACAAACTCTATCAGGACTTTTTAAACTTTAGAATAGCAGCAGCTGAAAAGTTTTATCAAGTTTACAACGACAAGTTAACAAATGTATTGAGGCAAGCTGAGAAGAAATATTGTCATAGTAATCTGTATGAAAATAAACACAACATAAAGGCTACGTGGAATATTCTGAAGAAGGTCATAGCCAATAAGTCAGGATCAATTGAACTAGCTAATTTCTTTTTTAAAGATAATGTGGTAATTAAAAACCAAGAGGACATGGAAAAGTGAATTGAATTCATTTTTTGTAAATATGAATGACCAGCAGAAGATTACATGCAATATACAATTAAAAATAATGTTAATAAAAATAATTTATTTCCCAATCTTTATATTTATCTAATGTGACTGAAAATGAAATTTTGACTACAGTATACAAAATGAAAAACAAGACTTCAAAGGACAGTGATGGGATTGACATGAAAATAATAAAAATGAAATTAGTTTGTATTGTCAAACCACTACATCATATATTTAATCTTACATTTAAATTGGGATTTTTTTTCCTGAGACGATGAAAATAGCTAAAGTAGTTCCTTTTTTTTTTAAATCGAGACAGACATACTTTTAAAAATTACAGACCAGTATCATAACATCCCAATTTTCAGTGTTAGAAAAAGTGTTTAACAAACTAGACAGCTTTATTGAAAAAAAAAAAAGTTAAATGAGAATCAGTATGGGTTTCGTTCTATACGTCTACAGGTTTGGCTATAATGAAAATAGTTGAAGAAATTTCAACAGCAATTGAAAAAAGTAATACACAAAAGGAGTTTTCATTGACTTAAATAAGGCTTTTGACACCATAGATCATTCTATCCTGATTTCTAAATTATATGCTTATGGGGTTACAGGAATTCGCCCTGAACTGATGACCAGTCATTTACAAAACAGACAACAATATGTGCAGTTTAGAGTAATAAGTCTGATCCTCATGAATATTAGTTGTGGACTTCTATAATGCTCAACTATAGGACCTAAACTTTTTATTTTATATATAAATGATATTGGTGACATTTCTTAGTTGTTACAGTTTGTTTTATTTGATGATGATACTAACTTTTTCTGTCCTCTGGATAATCTGAAAACCTTATCTTAAAGTACTAAAATGGAAATGATAAAAATCAAAATGTTGTTTGATTACAATAAACTATCGTTGAATCTAACAACAACAAAGTTTATGGTGTTTGATAGAAAAGAAAAAAACAGAAGTGATTTTGTCCAGTGACAACAGAAACATAGAATAGGTGTCTGTATTTAAATTTTTAGGGGTTATGTTGGATGACAAATTCACAATGAATGCCATACATTTTATGTAAAGAATAAAGTAGCCAAGAGCCTTTTTGTTCTGAACAAATCCAAATATATTTTCCCATGTCATATTGTGCACATGTTATATTGCTCTTTGGTTTTACTTTATATTAAATATTGTATTGAAGTGTGGGGAAATACATTTAAAACTAATATAATGCCCTTAATTCTATTACTGAAAGAAGGCTATTCGATTATTCATAAAGCTAAATTTAGAGATCTCACAAATGAACTTTTCATTAAGTCAGGTATATTAAAACTTAAAAATGTAATTGAATTGCAGACCTTATTAGTTATGTTTAAAACCAGAAACAGAGATTTACCAGAGCACTTACGAAAGCTTTTTAGTTTTTCCACAAGAAATGGAAATCATAGTAGATTTTATTTCAAACAACAGTTTGCTCGAACAACACTAAAGCAAAAGTGTTTGTGTATAGTAGGGGTAAAAATGTAGGGGTTTTATTTGACCAGGACTCATCATTCAAGCTTCACATATCTCTGGGCGTGTAAAACTGCATTTTTCACCTGCGGAATATAGCTAAGATCAGAGATATACTTTCCAAAAGTGATGCTGAAAAACTCATCCATGCATTTTTTACGTCTAGCCTTGGATTACTGTAACTCGTTGTTAACATTGTGTCCTAAGAGTTCCTTAAGAAGTCTTCAGCTTGTTCAGAATGCAGCAGCACGATTGTTAGCAGGAACTAGCTGAAGAGATCACATCACTCCTGTGTTAGTTTCACTGCACTGGCTCCCAGTTGATTCTAGAATCAAGTTCAAAATTCTCCTGCTAACCTAAAAGACCTTTCATGCTATCTCTTATTAGCCCTTGTGCTATCTTAGGTATTTACCCTTACATTGACGTGTTCTCTCTACAATGATAAAGGTGGAAAGATTTCATGTAATCCATGGACACCAGTGAACATCACAACTCATTGAAGAAAAAGGTTTAACGCACTGTCTAGTGCAGGGTGTCAAACATACGCCCCGCCAGGTGGTTTAGTCCGGCCCACACATGAAGAGTAAAAATCATAAGGATGTTTAAAAAGAAATAGTTTTAGTCCATTCTTGTGTGAGAGTTATGATTTCTTTTAAATAAATAACAGTTGCAGAAATTCTGCCACTAGGGGAACGAGAAAAACAACAGGTGAAACAACATAACCCTTCCTGCATGTGCCAAAAACAAAACCTAACAGCTCTGTGTCTGGGTAGGCAGTGGTTTGGTTCCCTGTGAGCCTCACCATTGTTTCTTAGCTATAAGAATGATCAGTAGTGACACCCTAATGGCCAAAATGTTGTCAAAAAGTTAAAATGAAGTTCTGAGCTTTCCAGAAAAATGGAAAGCATTTTATTTGTTCACGGATCTAAATGCAAACCTGCATGCTTGGTATGTCATCAACAGGTTGCAGTGCTCAAAGAATATAACATTCAGCACCACTATGAGACTCACCGCAAAGAAAAGTTTCACCATTTGCAGTTAAGAAAAGAGAAGATTTACTTAGCATCTATTAGCTGGACTGATCTGGTTACGGCCATTGGCGTCAGTGATGGAGCAGTGAAAGCCCCAACTACCTTATTGCAAACAAGTTGGAGCAAACATACAAACCATTTTTAGATGGTGAACTTGTTAAAAAATGCTGAAGGCTGCAGAAGTCTTGTTCCCAAAAGCAGTCGAACTTAAACATGAGTCTGTCAAAATTACGACTCCAGACACAACATCTCTGAGGAAACATGGGCAGCCATATGAAGGAATCCAGTCATTTATTGTATTTTCAGTCACTATTGATGAAAACACCAGCATCATATACATATTTATTAGAAGTGTTAAAGAGGCGTCACAGTGGAATTTCTTGAGTTGATGGACACAACAACAGCTGATGACATAGTCAGCTCTCTAGTTACTGTACTGGACAATGTTGAAGTGAACTGGTCATGTGATGTCAGTCTGGTAACTGATGGCGCCCCATCAAAGGTCAGGAAGAAGGCAGGTGTTGCCACAAAATTCAAGCAGTAACCAGGAAAAGATTCTTATAATAATGAATAATAATAATAATAATGGACATTTCATTTGTGTTTGAACACTTGCATACTTGAATGACTTGGTGAAATGTGTTGCTGCACAGGATTTGAATCCTGATATTGATGGCCTGGTGAAGAGTTTCAGGAGAGAAGGGTTAGCTCCAAGCTCTTGTGTTTCTAAATGTTTGCAAGTTTAATTTAGTGTAATTTTTGTCATCGTTTTGATGTTTGCATTTTAGGCAGATGTTTCATTTTTTCCTGCAGCCCCTCTTGAATTTATCAGGATTGCTTCAGTGTCAGATTTAAATATTCAGTCTGTATAAAATTGAATAAACCAATTACTTTTTAAAAGTGAAGTAATTTTATTAAGATCCATTGGCCTCATGAATGAATGTGTAATAAAAAATGATTAGGCTACCATATTGGTTGAGGCATGTTTTCAATTGAGTAAAAAAACAAAAACAAAGCTGTTATTTTGCCTTTACGCTACTGGTCCGGCCCACTTGAGATCAGATGGGTTGAATGTGGCCCCCGAATTTGACACCCCTGGTCTAGTGGGTCTAGATGACTCAACTATCAACTTCATTTAAAATTCAAAAAAGCAAAATTATGTTGTACAGGTTTAAAGATTTTGTAATTTTGAAACTCCCTTTGGTTTTCTTTTTTTTTTTTTTTTTTAGTCAGGCAACATTTTCACCTTTGCTCTTTAATGCTCTACAAACATCTACTTTTGATGCATTTCTGATGATAACCAGGCCAGTGAAATGTCAGCCACATTGTTTTACTGCAGTCGATTACAAAGCCAGGAAAAGTGGTGTGTGTGGAATAAAATCGGGGACGACGGCGTTCCTCAGACTCATGAAAGCCGTCTTTGATCTCACATTCATCTCCCTGTCATGCCCGCACTTTACTGCAAACAACACAAAATACAGCTGCGCTGTAAATGTGCAGGGTAATTGGTGTACCGTTTTGTCATAGTATGAATTATTCATTTCGGGATGTTGACTCTCCCTGTTGTAGTTACCTCGTCTGAAATGGTCCAAGGAGAGATTTATCACTTCGCCTGCTGTCAAATGAGAATATATTAAAGTGAGGTTTGTGGATGGCTTCTGCGATAAATGCCACATTTTTAATGCCCCAGGAGAGATGATGACAGCAGATAATTTGCTTTCTTGATATTTGACCCCTATGCTGACTTTGACTTTGGTTTTCTCAGGAAAAAATATTTAAAAAAAGGGGAACTAAGCTGAAGAGCATTAATTGTAGCATGGATAATGGGGATGAAATTCCATTGGGACAGGAGGATGAATCGTTCCGGATTGGGATGAATTCAGCAAGAGAGGAGAAATTCTGAATGGTATGCGCAAACATTTATCAAGATATTTTTGTCTTAAATTTGTTGCTCCAATATCTACATTTCCTAAATGTAATTTATTGGAGCTTATATGTGCAGTTTTTCAGGTACAGAGACTGTTTTGTCTTCAAGTGCATCAAATAATGATGTTCTAACTTTAAAGCAGAGTCTTCACTTGCATTTTTAAACTCTTTTACATTAAATGAAAACATCCATTTTAAAATCAGTCTCTATCGTGCAGCTTTAAAACTATAACTAAAAGGAAATTATGAAGCTAGTGGGCATTTTCAAGAAATCACTACCTTAATTTTTAGGAGCAATGTTAAACTAAGTTTGTTTGAAGAAAGTTAAATAGTTTTTAAATCTATGGAGTCGTTATAGTGTTTGACTGTGAAAATCTGAACGCCTCGTTACATTTTGGATTATTCACCTTACGGCCATGATTGACTCAAAGCAAGTGTTATTTATAACATGAAGAAAAAGAGAAAAAAAATCAAAGGTTTTGTTTTGTCTGATGCAACAGTCAAATTTAGCTTCCTCTGATTTTACGCCATTTTCTCAAAGTCTTTTGACATAAACAACAGCAAAAGTAACAAAAACCTTAAACTATTAAATAAAGCTGTCTTCTAGCATCATGCTAATGTTTACTAGATAATGATTAGTTGTAGAAGGTCATAAAAAAACAAGGCTAGTTGGTAAAAAGAGCAAGACACCGGCCCCAGTTGGTACTACTTATTTCCTAGTTAAGAAAAAATTGCGTATTTTTAGGAATTCATGACAAATTAGCCAAGTGCTCCAGCAGCTGCAATGGCCAGAATCAGAAACCTGATTCAGGTGTCTGTGGGAGGGCCGAGAGTTACAGGCGCAGCATCACAACAGATTGATCAGCAAAAAAAAAAAGTTCTTTCTGGGTCAAACCGAGCATGTAACAGAAGACCAGTGGCTCAAAGGTGTGCAGCGGCAACACTTGTGGACTAAAATAAACCTTCCCCAGCAAGAAGCTAAGCATTCGCGAACACATGCCCCATGTCCAATGTCTCTGGGCTTTGAGTGTGTTGCTGCAGCTGAATCATGCACATTGTGATATGTTTTTTTCTCTTTTATGTAACTGGCAGGAAGCAATATTTTTGCAAAAGGAAACATTTAATTTTGTGCCCACTACTAAAAAACATGGAAAGAAAATTTGATTTGAGAAAAAAAAAAATTCATGTATATATATATAAGGTAAGTCTTTATTAGGCCTGAAAAGACACAATACATCTCTCCGTCCTCTGAAACTGGTTAATCCCTTTTAGGGTAACAGAGTTGCTGGAGCCTATCCCAACTAGTGCTGGGTAAAGGCAGGGTTCACCCTTGATAGTTTACCAGTCCATCTCAGGTTAAGGTGCAAATTTCAAAAACAAATATTTTTAACCACATCCAGGAAACAGCTCATCCCTATCCAACTGTTTTTCCTAATAATTAACTTCAGATGCCAGACATTTTTTAACCTTATTTTTGATTAACTATACAGCCTTGAAAGTTTCCCCATATTAAAATAATATGTTTCACTATCCTCGTTTGTCACAAGTCTGTCACGTGAGGGGGAACCGGTTCCTCATGTTCTGACTCTCGAATACTGTCGGGACATAAATGTTTGTGCGCATGTTTTCTGCTGGGATGATTTAAACAGTAGAAACTTCCAACGACTACCCATAAATCTTATGATTATGGTGTGGTAAAACTGAATCATAAAAATCAGCCGCATGTCAGGCGGAGCTGAGTTATGGGCAGGGGACAGCATACAAGGCAGGGACACCGTCACTCACTTACATGTGCCTCCCAGTCAGTCGTCCTGTGTGTCTCAAGCTGGTGTGAGAGCTTAAGAGCTACACGTTTCCAAGTGTTCTTTTGAGAATCTGAGTAAAAACAGCTTTTTTTTTTTTTGCTGATGTGGGTGGCTTCCTCTCCAACATTAATTAACAGCATGTTTGATGATGGATGGTCTCAGCTCCTTCTACCTAACTCCCATTCATCACCACACGTGGGAGGACGGGACTCCCATGCTTTTATTTTACTACTTTCTTTGTAGGCTCAACAACATAAGCAGACTCCTGATGACGAGGTTTACTTTTCCTAGTAATCATAGTATGAGCATGATTCCTGTCATGGCTGCCTTACATTTGCGATGCTTTGATCCAACAACTTTAATGTCTCCAGTGAGGAGTAGTAGTCTGTATCATTGAATTTGTTGTTGTTTTTATTAATTGTATTATCACGCAAAAATCCCAACAGTTCAGTCATGACTTAAATTAGACGTTTATAGTTTTGTGAATCCAGTTTAAACCTTTATGAGAGTGCTTACTAAGCTTTTAACCCCTTTGCACCACCACAATATATTTGATGTCTTATTGTAAATAGCTAAAGCACTGATTTTGAATAAATCCAATACCAACCTATGTCTGTAACCTGGACACTTTGAAGTCCACAGCAAACAGTATATATAATATTTCAAAGTCAAGTCATGTCAATGTCAAATGAAAGAGTGGAAGAAGATGGATGGATGGATGGATGGATGGATGGATGGATGGATGGATGGATGGATGGATGGAAGGAGTGAATTTGTCTGGCAGCTAAAGCCAGTTGCGATCCTGAGCCGATATGGTGTCACTGCCTAATGGCCTCACTGAGAAATGGAAAATAAGACAAGACTGTTAAAGAATTCAATGGTTAGCTGTCCATAGCTAAAATTCATAATAAAGTCCATTTCTGCAATATTTCCTTTCAAAAATGAATAAAAGGAGGTTTTAAAAAGGGTATTTCATTTGCTATTTACCCACAGAGAGAAAATAAACTTTTGAACTTGGTGAACAGCTTATGTTGCAGCTCTTTGTTTTTCTTTATCTTTTTTATAAGCTTAAAAACGTTTGTGGCACTTTTGAAAAAGAACCTAGCAGCTTCAATCAGCCAGTCAAACTTCTCAGACCATTTACCAAGTAAAAATGACACAGAAGTTAAATGATAATCTAAATAAACTAAAGCTCTTTATCAGAAAAAACAAAAACATTTTTTATTAATAATAAAGTTAATATTTGTATAGATTCACATATGAGAGAAATTAAAAGCATAAAATCTTGCATTGTAGCTGACAACTATAAAGTTTCAAACCACTTTGTTCACACTTTAGCAGAGACAGACTGTGCACAACTACCAGATCTATGAGTGGGTAAACATAACCAGCCGACCGTGTATTCATTTATAACCGCTATAGTTTCAAACACCATCTGTAGCCGCCTCAGAAAAAAAGCTCTGAACGCAGAAATCTCCAGGCATCTCGGGTTTGTCGGCGCAGACGTCACGCTGAGCAAAATGCCTGTTATTCCCGTCCCTGACTGACATGCTGGCACTCGGATTCAGCAAAACTCTGCAGGGAGTCCATCTTTACACATCTCTCTTGATGAGGGCCACTAACACGCAGTTTTCATAATGTGTGGTTTAATGTTATGCTTTCTGTCTTTCCAGTGATCCTTTGTGTAACTACAATTAATCAGGGCATGGTCAACTAAAGAACTTAACTAAACACAGAACTTAAAAAAAAGTAGCCTGTTGTTGGCCAACAGGTGAAAGGTTATTAGCTAGCAACTCCACCACTCAAAGGACTAAACTTTGGCATGATTTCAGCTTTTTCAACTGTTCTAAAATAAAAATAATGTTGTGTCTTTGGATTTGTAAAGTGAAAAATGTTTTTGGTTTTTTAATTGATTAAAAAAGCTCTATATCCTTAAAAACACCTTGTTCTGTCTGAGAGCTTGTTGGGTCTAGCCAAGATTTTCTAAGTGATAAGATCATCACCCAACACTTCCACAGACTCTTTCACTACATCCTTTTAATAAGTTACATTTTAGGTAAATGTTAAATCAGTTTTACAATGTCTTTGTATTTTACCATCATGGGACCTCAAATGAGATGAATTATGCCCCATAACTGAAGGGATAAAGGGAGAAAATCCAAATATGATCCAAAGAAATAAGATAATAAACTCATTTTTAGACATTGAATAATTAAATAAGTAAATAAATAAATAATGAGGCTATTTGGAAGTGAATATTTTTGGATGAGCAGGTCATGTGGTGATTAAAGACTTAAAAGTATCTCTAAGTTCTCTATATTTTAATTATTTTTGTGTGTAAACCTCCCATAAATTTAGGGTCCCATATTTTACTAACAAACTGAGTCAGACACTAGATTTTCCTATGTTGTAAAAAGAAGGAGCATGGCAGCCCGGGCTGCAGCGTGGTGTGAGCGGTCATCAATCATGCCTTTCAGGCTTACTGCAGTCTTTACCGAAGAGTCACTTGAAGAGGCAGTTTTTCGTTGACAGCGTTGGGTGGATAAAACTATCAGTCCGACTGAGTGCTGAGACAGGTACCTAGCACCTCACACAGCAGAGGGGGAGACATTTTCTCACAGGCCCACTTTTCTGACCCAGCTTTTGCTTGTTGAGAATCTCATCTACAAACCCTTGTGCTATCCTAGGCACTTTGACATTGAGAGTGAGGTCATCTAGACCCCACAAGACAGTGCGCTGAACTATTTTCTCCAATAATTTGTGATCTTTACTGGTTCCATGGATTACATGAAATCTTCTACGCTATCCACCTTTTGTCATGAGCAGGAGAACCGTCAATGGTCATCTTGGCTCATAGGATACAGCACAAGGGTTAAAAGCATCTGCTATAACTTCTAAAATGCACAATCATCATCTTTGACCTTAAAATTGGTACTCTAGGTCCCTCAAATGATGTGTATTTGACTGTTTAAGACAAGTAACTTAAACAGGATGTTACAGATACGTACGGTTTAAGTTGCTAATCACCACAGCTGCTTCCTGTTCATTGCCAGCCCTCTATTCAGTGGCCCAAAATTCATGCTCTTCTGGTGCTCTGAGTCCTTGCTTGTCACTGTTGTTTGGTTTTTACTGAAACAATATTCAGAATGTGTGAGATTTGTGTATAAGTTGTATAATTGCGTACATTAAGTTTTGCCTTCAGTGATCTGCTGTCAAGTCCATCCAAATTCATCAATTAGATTTTTTTTCTTTCAGTTTGTTTTGTAAAAATCTCTCAGGTGATTCTAACCTGAGAAGTTGAAGCTCTTTGTACCTGTGATACTAAGTGATCTTTTTTTACAAAAAATGTTTAATTCAACAATTACAAAAGAAATATGAGCTCTGGTGTGGTTTCTTATCAAAAACACAATGTGATTTCAGCAGATCAATCCCCAGTTCCTTTTTGGTTACAAAAGAAAACTGTAAGCATGTTGTCATTAACAAATTTATAAAGTGGAGCTTGTTGACATAACCGCAGCTTAATATGTCTTTTAAAAATGATGTGTTTGCTGTTGTAGTTGGAGATGGGCAGTCACCTGTGACCTTTTTCAGGGAGTTTCAAGTGGAAGAGCTGAGGGAAAAAAGAGCTGAGGGGGCGGGTTAAAAACTCAAGTGCCATGGAAATGTATGACTGGGATCAGATGTCACACCCCCATTGTCTAAAATTCATTCTGATGAATCAAGTGTTTTACCATAACAGTTGACCTGCTGTGGTTAAAAATGTAAAGGCTAATAACGTTTACATTTAAATTTATTTTATGTAGCATTTTTAAGGCTGAAGTAAGGTGACTTTGACTGGTAGTTAAAGAGTTGTCTGAAAGTTCAGTAGCTCAGATCCAGCGCTGACCCTCAGGAAAAATGAAGCTGAGTCTTTCAGCCCAGTGCTAATGCTTGGATGACATCTTTAATGATTATCTATTCACGTCTGCCAATGGAGACAGATTGAGTTAGCCCCAGAGATACTGGAAGTGTGTCATATAGCATTTGAATTTCAAATCAGAGCCTTTTGGCTCAAAGTCCACTGGGAGCCGTAAACAGCCCATAGCCTGTTTATGAGATTGGATACACTCAGCTAGATGTGTGTAACTGCCCAGTGTTGCTTTAAAAATACTGGATGATGAGAAGCATTCAGGCTAAAGAGATGTGAAAACTCTTCCTCGCAATGCTTCATTTACCGTGTGTCCAAGCATGCTTTGAATTTAAAAGCATCTTCATGCAGAAGTAAGTACAAAAGTCTGGAAAAACAACTTTTTCTTGTTTTAAATTTGATGTTACAAACTTTTGATTTTCACGTGAACCAGAAAGAGAACAGAGCCAGTGAAGCTTGCAATAATAACTTGGAAGATCTGGAGAAGATCACAGATCTAACGGTGTGGAGAGAAAAACAGCGTGGAACAGATGGACGCAAATCCCATGTTGGAAGAGCGAGGCACCATTTATATCTCAACAACGCCGGATGTTGCCCTCATCATGTGCACCAAGACTTGCATGTTCAACTCAAACATCAGGTCTGTCCTGCTACTCTGTAATGAAACAGAGAACAGCAAAAGCACCTTAAAGAGAGCAGGCTCTGCAATTCCTGTCTGAGAAGAATCCTCAAGATCCACTGGCTGGAAACCATCAATAAATAAAAACAAGAGCTCTGGCAAAGAACAAACCGGAGTACCAGTGGAAGAGAGATAAGGAGGAAGATGGGGCTGGATGGCCTCCCATTGAGAAAACCAAAATCAGCATCACCTATCAGAGCCTGTCGTAAATGGAAAAAACAAGGAATACCAAGAAACACATGGAAAAGGGACTTGGAGTCTGACTTCAAGCAGACTGGTCCAATCTGGAGGGACCTAGAAAGGATTGAGACAGAAGACAATGGTGGAGTGGATTATTATACCCAACCAGAGGTACAAGGACTAACTACTAACTAATACAACCTCAGACAAACTTCTTTAATGTTTGTGCATTTAACTTTGTGTTGGAGGTTTTAGAGAAACAGCAGAAACACTTCAGATCTACAAGCCCTCCGTATTGTACAGTGGAGAGGAATTAAATGACAAATTTAATCTGTGATCATTTGTCCTGTATCAGAAAGAGACCAAAGTATAGCTGCTAAATTAGTATTTAACAAAGTCCACACAGATGCACAGTGGGAGGAACACAGTCTATGTGTGACTCCCTTCTGGCTTTTCATCTGGATCACAGTATAGGTTTCATAATAGTTTGGTAAATAACTTTTGGTTCAAGTTGTATCTGATGATTTACTGATTTACACCGCAAATTAGGCCTATATATAAAAGCTCCAGAGACACATTACTGCTTGGCACAGAAATGCTTAGAAACAGCTGGGTTTGTCATTTCTGTTTTGTCCACCACCACGTCACCTGTTCAGAAAATGAGCTTAGCTCTGCTGCCTGTAGGTAACAAAAGCAATTGTTGGTCTTTTTGTGAGGACTGTGTCCTTTGTTTCGGTTTGTTTTTCACTGATGTTTTCTTGGTTCTTGTAATGTTCTGTTTTCAGAACATTTCAGCACTGCAAAATAAAGATTTGTCTAATTGACATTAAAGCGATCCACAAAAACAATACTTTCCGCATAGCATAGTTAATTATAATGTAGTACAACCTGGCGATGCATCATAAAATAAAGGTCTCAAACATTCAACTTAGTACTTAAATAAAATTGTCCAAAACAAGTTAAAATGATGGTAAACTGTTACTTTTGGTCAAGACATATTTAATCTGATAAATTTAAATATGCGTTTTGAATGTGTTCAAATTTAATTGAAATGGAGGAAATTAGACATGTGAAACTGTTACCTTGCAAGTTGTTCTAATAAATGCAGCTGGTCTTGGTCTGCATGATTGAGGAGCAGCTTGCAGGGTTGTGCTGGGTTGAATTTCCTGAGTTTTGGTTGCTAAAAGCTTCTTGGTGGATAAGAAGTAATCACTGCTTGGAGTGTAGTTTAAGTGACTCAGTGCAAACAATACAAAATGGGTATAGAAAATTGCAAAACAGCTTTTTGTTTGTGATATATCTTTCACATGAAACACAAACTTCCCAATGTTTGGCAAAGCTTTCTCCTAATATTAGATATTTTTCTAGCTGTTTCTTTGGTGTTTACAGAAAGATGAATTCTGCAGCTACAGTTAGAAACATTTGCAAACACTGTTTACAAATATGTATCCTTTACAGAAGCAGTGCACAATAGTTCCGTCTCTTCCATTCACTGATTGAAAACAAACAAAGGGGCGCGCCCAGATATTTATGCCTTCTCACTTCTTGACTTGATTGAATTGGATCGTTGCCCGGTCATTTTTACTCCAAATCAGTTTCCAATAAATTGCAACACTGTAACAATATGTGTGTACTGCAGTATATGTGGATACAACCGTGATCTATTAAGTTTCATGATGGTTTATGGTTTCTATAAAACAAAATTATGATTCAATACAATCACTGAAACATGATAAAATGTTGATTATCAACCCCAAAAGATTTGGTTCAGAAATACAACAAATGGGAAAGTTGGGGATGTATCCATTTATAAATGATGTAACCCTTGTTTATCATTGGGAGGTGGGTCATCTAGAACCACTAGACAGTAGGCGGGAGCCTGTGTTCAGCAGCGGAGTGTACTGAGTGTGTGTGAATAATGTGTGTGATTATGTATTTTACAGGCCAATGGGTAGAAAAAGCCATATATATATATATATATATATAAATAAACGCTCTCACCCTCGCGGGTGGTTTCTCCTCCAAGCTCGGGTCCTCTGCAGGCCTGGAGCTTGAGGGTCCACCTTGATATCTTAGCTGTTCCTAGCACTGCGCTTTTCTGGACTAGAGAGGGTCTAAATCTTTCCAGGTATCTGTGCAGCACTCCCTCCAGCAGGGGGTTACTGCCCGAGTACTCCAATTACCACAGGCACCCTGTCACCTTCCTTTCAGGCTTTACTCAGTTCTTCTCTGAGTCCACATTATTTCTCCAGTTTCTCATGTTCCTTCTTCCTGATGTTCCCATCACTTGGCACTGCCACATCCACCACAACAGCTTTCCTCTGTTCTTTATCCACCACTACAATGTCTGGTTGGTTCACCATTACCATCCTATCAGTCTGGATCTTGAAGTCCCACAGGATCTTTGCCCTCTCATTCTCTACCACCTTCGGAGGTGTTCATTTGACCTTGGGGTTTCCAGTCTGCATGTTCCTGCTTATATTATTTCCAACCACTTGATTGTGGCGCTCCATGTGCGTTACCTGCCAACATAACATCCTGCAGTTATGGTGCTGGATTGTTTCAGAGCCTCTTTGCACAGCCTACACCTTAGATCTGTCTGGTGTGGTAGATCTGAGCCTCTATCGCTCTGGTGCTCAGGAGCTTGTTCTGGTAGCTGGATGGCCTTCCAGTACTGTCCTGTGGCGCCCTTTCTAGCCATTGGTAGGACTTCTTGATATCAGCCACTTCAGTTATGGTCGGTGGTACATCCCATGGTTGTCCTCCCCACTTGAGGATCTGTCCTCAACACTATCCTCTGCTCTCCATTGCCTGAGACATTCACACTGAGCACACTGTCAGTTGGGGCTTTGAGCTTAATGTACTAATGCATCTTGGATGTTTCATCTGGATGGCTTCACGCTCACTAATCCTCGGCCTCCTTCCTTGCGGCTTGCATACAGTCTCAGAGTGCTGGATTTGGGATGGAACCCTCCATGCATGGTGAGGAGCTTTAGTGTTTTAACATCCGTGGTCTGTATCTCTTCGCACATCTTATTATTCCTGCAGGGTATCTGATAACTGGCAGTGCATAGCTGTTGCCGGGTCAATGCCATTGAGCACTGGCCTATAAGGACTTGCCTCGCGTTGGTATTTGCTGTTGCAGCTTTGTGTTACTACTCAAAGTTACCGCATAGCAAATTCCAGAGTACTTGTAACTGTCCTCGATGTCTGCTATTGTTCCTTTGGGAGTAGAACCCCTCCTTTGTGGACTACCTTGCCTCTCTTTGTCACCATCCGGCTGCATTTCCTACGAGCCTGAATGACATCCCAATGTCAGTGCATAGATCCTGGTGGTGTGGATCAGAAGTCGTGTCACACTGCGCTCTGGCACATGGCAGTGTCATCCATGTAGAGAGGTGGCTGATCTTGGCCCCATTTCTGGTCGTGTCCATTATCGATGCCCATTGATTATTGGCTGAGGGTTCAGACCTGCAGAACAACCGTGGGACAGAGCATCACCTTGGTACCTCCATTTGATGGACACTTGTGCAAGTGGCTTCCCATTAGCTTCAGGGTGGTTTCCACAGCTTCGTGGGTTATGTGAAGGCTGCGGAGTCTATTGATGTTATTGCAGCTCCAAGCATTCAGTGATCCATGCGTGGCACGTCAGGTCTTGAGCCTTGTAATCAATCCCGGGCTGTGCACAGGTTGGTATCGTGACACGTTGGCGGCTGTAGCATGTCGACCAGGAGTTAGTGTTTGGCTCCTCTGGAGTCTCTGCAATGCCATTCTGTGTGTTGCTCATGAGATTGATCCATGTGCGCCTGTTATCTTGGTTGCAATGATGCCAGACATGAGCTTCCATGTTGTGGAGAGACAGGTTATTGGCCGGTAGTTGGATGTGACTGCACCCTTTGAGGATCCTTCTGGATCAGGATCGATTCGCCAACTTCTGTTAGCCATTCGGGTGAGTCCCATCTCTTAACTGAAACCTGGCTTGGTACTGATCTCCAACTACTCTCACTGAGAGCCTCCGCCCTAATTTTAATTTTTATTTCTGTAAGGGAAGGTAAAGAAGAGGTGGTGGAACAGCATCAATTGCTCAACAAGGTTTAAAGCTGAAACAAATATTTTAACTGATTATCCTTCATTTGAGCATCATTCCTTCCTGTTCAGCAATCCACCTATTTTAGCAGTGACTGTTTACAGACCACCAAGTCCTCCTTCTGGTTTTTTACAGATTTTCTGAACTTTTATCTGTCATTCTTCTGAGGCACAATAGGATTTTAATAACTGGAGATTTTAACATTCATATTGACAACACGAATGATCCTTTGCCTCTAGATTTTTAAATTTTTAAAATGGTATGGATTTTACCCAGCATGTGGCACAGCCGACTCACAACAGAGGACACACCCTGGACTTGGTCATCACCTCACCTGTCTGCTGGTGTGTCCTCTGTTGTTGACTTAGCTGTGTCAGATCATTGTGTGTGTTTTTAAGGTGACTGGTTTATCAGCAGAGGCCTCAGTGAGAACTGTGTGGCGATATATAACTCCTGAAAGGCTGAAAATGACATTTTAAAACAAACTCCTGCTCAGATTTGGCCTTTGACCTGCAAATCTCTGATTGATAATTTTAACGACAGACTGAAGTCTGCCATTGATTCGGCAGCTCCAATGAAAACAAAAATGTTGACACATAAACCGAAGATGCCTTGGAGAAACGGTGATATTTTAAATCTGAAGAGAATTTGTAGGAGAGCAGAAAATTTAGAAAAACTAATTTAACAGTGAGCTATGACTTTTAAAAGATCAACTAAAAACCTACAACCAGCTGTTAAACAGGCAAGGACACTTTATTTTCTAATCTCATCACAAACAATAAACCTAACGGTTTCTTTTTAAGACTATTGATTTTTATTAAACAAAGATTTTAATAAATCTATCATGCCTCACTCACAAACTGCATGTGAGGACTTTGCTGACCACTTCAGGAGTAAAGTCAATGCTATTAGATCAAACCTTCAACCGGTACATAACAGTAATCCTAGCAGGTCTGTGGCATTGACTTACCTGAGGAAACACTGGAGAGTTTGTCCTGATTTGATGCAGAGATGCTTGGTCGAGTTTTTCAAGCAAACACTACAACCTGCGCTTTTAGACCCTATTCACTTCTCTTTTAAAGCATTTTATAAATTCTTTGAGTCAGAGATTTTAAACATAGCTAACTGCTCTCTTCAGGCGGGGTCTTCCCTCTGCATGTAAGGCTTGACCGTGGTGAGGCCCCTTCTGAAGAAGTAACTTGGACCCAGATCATGGACAATTACAGACCTGTATCCAACTTACCATTTTGAGAAACTTATTGAAAAACTGTTTTATTCAATTACATGATTTTTAGAAGTGAACATAATGTTCTTGAAAAGTGTCAATCTGGTTTAGGACAAATCACAGTACTGAGACGGCCCTTTTAAAAATTTTAAATGATCTCAGACATAATTATGACTCGCAGAAACTTTCTGTTCTGGTGCTGCTGGATCTGAGTGCTGCCTTTGATACAGTGGATCACCAGATTTAGTGACGAACTTAGAATTCGGGTTGGCCTCTCAGGAACTGCTCTTGCTGGTTTTACTCTATCTCACAGATAGACACTTTTTTGTAAGTATGGATACTCGTTCCTCAGGAGTCCATGAAATAAGTTGTGGGGTTCCCCAGGGTTCAATCTTGGGTCCAATACTTTTTAACTTGTATATGTTGTCTCTTGGGGATGTCATCTGGAGACCATGTTATTTCACAGCTATGCTGATGATACACAACTTTACATCATGGAGTGTCTCCTGATGACTGAGCTCTCATCAACACTCTTTTAAGCCATTTTTAGATATAAAGCTGTGGATGGCAAGCTGCTTACTGTCAACCAGGACAAAACTGAAGTTTTAATCATTGGTCCTGAAGACAAGAGAGATGATTTTACCCAAACTTAGGAATTTTAAATCTTCTCAGTGTGTGAGAAACCTGGGCGTTCTTTTTGATTCTGAGCTAAGTTTTATTCCCCACATCAGAAACATTGTGAAAATAGGATTTTACCATCTCAAAAAACATTGGAATCCGCCCGTTCCTCTCTCTTGCCAGCACAGGGTGCTAATGCATGCTTTTATTTTTAGTGTTTAGATTACTGTAATGCCCACTGCTCTCTGGTTTAAAAAGTCGATCTCAAATCTAGAACTTCTACAGAACTCAGCATGCGAGTTCACAGCGAGGGTTCAGGGGGCGGAGCACTACACCGGTTTTAAAATCGCTGCATTGGCTCCTGTGCGTTTCAGATTTAAAGTTCTTTTAATGGTTTATAAATGTTTTTATGGTCTTGGGCCTCTTATTTAAATGATATTATTTAAAAATCTGAACCCTCGCGGACTACAGGGTCCTCTGGCACTGGCCTCTTAGCAGTTTGTCCCTAAGGTGAGGACCAAGACACGCGGTGAGAAAGCCGTTCTGCCATTATGGTCCTAAGCCTGTGGAACCAGCCTGCGGGAGAACCTCAGGGCCATAGGGCTGTAGGAGTTTTTAAGAAGAGCTCAAGACCCACCTTTTAGTCTAGCTTTTATATGACTTTGATCATTCCTTATGTCTTTTATTATTCATCTATTTATTGAACAGGGTATTTATTTACATATTTAATTATTTATTTTCTTGTAAGGACTATTATTATCTTTGTTTCTAATATGCAATTCTTTTTTATTGTTATTTTACCAATGATTCTTAGGTTATGGTTTTAATCACTGGCGTTTTTATTTTTAATTACCCAACATTCTTATATCTTATTTTATTTTTTATCTTTTTCTATTTTTATTGTTGTTTATTTTATGATCATTTTTATTTTTATTCTGATGTTTTTACCCCAGTGTTTCCTCTGGAGATCCATCGATTCTTAGGCACCACCAGCAGCCTGTGGGAGTGCACGTTGCTGTGGTGCCCGTTCTGGTTGGGCAGACGGGGTCCCTACTCTGTGGTCTAATAGCCATGGATGGGGCCCTGGGCTTGCCCCCGCCCCTGTGTTCAGCGGGCCTTTGCGGTAATGGCCTGTGGTCGGCTTCTGAGCCTTGGAGATGAATGGATCCCCATGGCTCGTTTCCTACTTAGCAGTATTTGCGGCCAGACCTTCTTCAACTGCAGTTCTTTTTCTGTTCACGGTTCTACTGGGGTAACTGGGTGGGGTGAGGCGAGGGCAGGGGGTGGTGAGGAGAATTACCTTCTTTGTGTGATTGTCCTTTGTTTCTGTTTTTAATAACTTTCTTTATGACTGTTTTATCTGTTTTTATGTTAAGCGCTTTGTGTTTTAACCAAAATGAAAGCGCTATATAAATAAATAAAGAAGTTTGAGTTTGAGTTTGAGTTTGTAACGGTTCATTGTGCTGCCAGGCACTCATGGAGTCGCGAGTAGCTTCTTTTAGCCAGATAGGCATGTATCATATCAGGGCCAGGTGCTGTCAGTTCTTCATATCTGAGACTCTTTCTTGGATGTCTGCCACTGTGATGGTTACTGAATTCTGTTCAGAGGAGGTTGCTGTATTCTTTTCTCAGAGGCCAGCCACTGGGCATTGGTCTTATAATGCTATCTCTTTCTCCATATACTTTTCCAGTACTGTTAGTTTCCAGCCTTGGTGGAGTCACTGCTCGGCTGTTTGACCTGTACGGCGTACACTTTTGCAGATTGAGTTAGAAGAGCCTGTTTATTCGTCTGCTTCATTGTCTCTTTGTGTACCTCTTTAGGCGGCTGCTCAGGCTGAGGCCTTTGTTTAGCAGTTTCAGTGCTTCAGGTATGAACATCTGGCGCTGTATCTCTTAGGTACTTGCTTTCTCATTGTGTACCTCTTGTGAGCCTCCTGTCCTTCTCACATCCTTCAAGAGTTGCCTTGATTTTGGCATCTGACTGGTACTTTATTAATGGGTACTGTTTTCTTCCATGTTTGCTCTTATAGCCAAGCATCTCAAGGATCACTGCTGCTGAAGTGTAAACCAGTTCATTGGTTTCTGTGATGGTTGTGGTAGGAATTGCCCTCAATGCTTCATTCACAGTTTCCAGTAGACTTTCAGGTGGTACATCACTTAACTGTTGTAGTTGGTGTCAGGGGTTCCTGGTGTTCGTGCAGGCTTATGATCTTGTCTTTCAGGTCAGTTGCTGCCTCGCTCAGCGGTGTGGTTGTTGGGGCTGTGTACCCAATCGAAGTGGTGGGAGTGTGGTATAACCTCCTCTACGACCTGTTGTTCTGGCTCTCTATATATATATATATATATATATATATATATATATATATATATACACACAATACGTATTTATGGTAAACATATTTATGGTAATTGACATTTAAAAAAATACAAGGCAAGTCAAAATACATATGTATATGTGTATATATATATATATATATATATATGTATGTGTGTGTGTGTGTGTGTATATATATAATTTATAATGTATGTATGTATGTATTTTATTTTTTTTGCTGCAAAATTATAAATTAAAAAACACCATAACAGCAAAGTTCCCCAACAGTGTTGTTCCAAACGCTTACAAAAATGTCAAGCTTCTTTGTCTAAAAGATCAGATCACCACAAACATGAAAGAATCTAGAATATAAAACACATTTTTTATTCATCAAATAGTTGTTTTGTGAAAATCAGAATATGTGATGATGAGGACTTACATGGACAGTATTTACATGACAGCAGCACTGAGCTAATCACATGGACAAGTTAATATGATACTCCGATGTCCCTTATCAGATAACTACAGTTATTCCATAATGAGAGATCAGATTAAAATGGGGATTTTTCTCCTGAAAGCTGATATTTTTCAGCCCAAATCCACCTCCATCCAATATATTTCATAGTTATACATGTGTTTAAACAAATTTAAGAGGAACTAAAGTCATGCAATCAAGATGTAGAAGCTCAAAGTACTTTTGTGCATCCACTTTAGCCATTCGGTGCGTACAAACAAAAATACAGACCTGAGTTTCCAACCTTGGTCCTGGAGCTCCATCACCTTAACATTTGATTTTGCTGGATTTGATTGGCTTAATCACATGACTACAGGTAACTGAAGTTACTTAATCAATTAACAGCGAGTAAAGTATGAAAGCAAAAACGGTAAATCATTACCCAGCAGTGGTTGATCCTGTAAAAGAAAAGCTGAATCAAACCTGAAATTTCAGGAGAAAACCAGTTTTGGTTTTTGGTGAGTCTAAAGTTTTATGATCAACAATCCAAAACAGATGTTTGAGGTCAGAAATCTAGGATATAAAATATGAAATTAACCTGTTGACCCTTAAAGATACCACCTATTGTCCATGAATTCACTGGCCTGCTGTACGTTCATGTATGCAGTAGCATTTTATTTTTTCTATCTGAAATTTGAAGAATAGTGCCGGCAAGTGAGAGGGAAAAAGTAATAGAATTGATTTTAGCAAAATAGTGAAAAACAAAACCTGTGTCTGGGTGTATAAATGTCATATCTAGAAGTAAATTGAAGCTTGTCACCGAGGTAACAGCTTTCGGTTACTCACAGTGAACCATCTAATTCAACGATGAAACGAGGGTTAGACTATAAGTTCCGGCGATTAGACTGTCATTTCCTGAACTGCTGGGTTTTATTTTTTCTCTGCCAAACTCTTCATCACTGGAAAATGGCAGTATGAAGCTAGATATTGTTGCTATTTTCACACATTTGAATATTTCTATTTTATTTCTGAACATAAAAAGAACAAAAGTCTTTGGTAGTCTGATTATTTTCACCCGTTTTAACCATCAAAGACTGTATGCATTAGCAAATCACAGTCAAATAATCAGAACATATTTATAAACCAGATATTTTCAGTTTTCAATTAATCCTAACCTAGAAAAAAGAGTGCAGACTGCGCTGTAATCAGTAAGCAGTAGTAAAAAGGCGTGCAATGGGTGGACACATTTTTCATTCTCATGGCATCTGCTTCTCATGGTGACATTTAAGGTCGTTCACATAAACGTTGTGCCTCCGTGGAACACAGGGCCCCAAAGGGGCGTTGATTTAGTCAACTGCCTTTGGTGACATTACCATGTTTTACCAGAAGGATTTTCATCAGAGGACATCCAGCTATGGTCAAGACCAGAATGTGAACATGTGGAAGGCTGCAGAATTAATAGCTGAAATAAATGTTCGTCAGTGCAGGTTAGATTTTTGGTCAAGTTTGTAAACTGAACCCCCCAAACTGCAATAACTTTGGAAAGATTTTACCGATTTATTGCTCAGTCTAATGTCCATCAGTCAGATGGCAGTACGGCACGTAATTTTGGGACACCAGGGTGGGCTGGTCGCCGGAGCGTCAGGGTTAAAGAGCAGAGATCAGGAATAGGAGACAAGGAATTTGAGATGAAAGCGTAATTGGAAGACGTTTCGAACACAGTGGTCTGCGACTAAAGCACCAATGGGATTAGGTGAATCTGCAAATCCAGGTAAGCGTGGTTCAGAGACGTGAGAAGACCAAATCTCCGACGGGAGGGAAGGAATTTCAAAATTATTTCACACAGAATGACAGGAGCAAAATCACTAAATCAAGGTGGGCACAGGGAAAGGGAATGATGGTATTCACCAGAAGATGGTCTTCAGGAGGAGGCGGAATCCCAACATTTATTTTTTCTTGTTGAATGAATTAAATAAATCAAAAATAATTAATTTTGTGAAGACAAATGACCTAAGAGCTGTAGCTATCTTGGCCCAGGAATTTAGTTTCTGTTTTATAAATTGAACTGGATGGAACATCAGGTTTGTATTATGCGAAGAAAAATATCCTTGCCTTGGGTTTTGAAGTTACTCCCGTTTTCGTATTGCAGAAATAAATGCTCAACAAACCAAACAATGTTTCTCAGTCACCTGCTGCCCAGTTTTAATGTCTTCTCATGTAATGTCATTCACTGATATTATGCATCCTATATGTTACTCATTTAATCACTACACTTTCTGTGCTTTGTGTTGATCATTCATTTGACCCTGAGCTCCAGAGGGTCACAAAATGTTTTGGGTTTGCACTGTCACACCAAGGCTTCTTCTGCTGAAAGCATTCTGAGTCCTATTTTAAACATGAAATAAGACAGATGGACAGCAGCTCTCTTGGTTTTCAATGGTGACGAACTCTGACTGTAATGACTCACACTAAGGCCAAGTGGCGCTGTGACTCATCAGAGCATTACTCACAGAAAGTGACATTTGTCCACTGACTCACAAGGTTCTGCCCCATCCTTAAGGGGTTGCATGGGACCCCCCACCACTTTGATGCAAGGCACCTTTTTTGATGGTAGCTTCATGTCTTTAGAACAAATGCAAGCGTCCAAATGATTTAAAAAAAACAAATCACAATCTGTATGTCAAAAAAAAAAACGCCTGCAAACATGGACCTGCTTTATTTTAAATTCAGAATCACAGCTTAGTTTTGATTTCATATCAGTTTAAGGTCTTACAACACAGTAAGCATATACTTCATTCGTATCTGCTCCACGGCCAGAATCTCCTTTTAAAATCGATGATAATCACTAGTGCCGGGGCAGACATTTAAATAAATTTGCTTTAGATCGAAGTATTGTTCACATCCGTTGCCATGTTTTTGAATGGCTTATCGCGAGACTTGGTTTGTGTTTATTCGCATTATCATTTAATGCAAAGTGTGTAATAGCTAAATTGTGTTTTTTCGACATTTCTTGAATTTCGATAAAGTTTTGCACAAGTGTATTGCATACGTAGCTACCAACCTGTTCTGTGTTGGTTGAGTTCAGTCTGTGTGTGCTACTTTTGTCCACTTTCTTTTCTTGTCATTAAGTTTCACAGATGTGTAATCCCAGGTCTGTTTAAGTTTTGTCTGTTAAATTCAGTTTAGCAATTATCTATTACCGTAATTTCCGGACTACAAGCCGCTACTTTTTTCCTGCGCTTACAGCCCTGCGGCTTATTAGGTGACGTGGCCAATTTATGGATTTAATTGGCGGCCACCATGTACGTACTTTCAGGCTTGGTGAATGGTTTGAATTCTCCATCTCACATCAAACACAAGTCATTTGATTTGCAACACACTTCTAAGCAGCCAAACAGCATGGAGGTCACTTCAGGTCTTAGACACTTCAGTCATGGTTCAACAAAAAGAAACACGCATGCCCGGCCGCATCCCAGAATCCTTTGGTGCCATTAGACCCAACGTGCACGTGATCGCCGCTACAATATGATGAAGCTTTCAAGTTAAAAGCAATCGTTAAAAGCAGCGTGAAAAAATCCCCCATCAGTAAATGGAAATGCCGGTCAGCTGCGTGACGGAGAGAACAGCGCATGCTCAGAAGTGTATTTACCTCTGAGTCATAGTGACTCGGCTGGCTGCACGTAAATATGTGGGAATAACATCAGCCTTTATTTTGTCGGGACACGACTGGAAACACAAATCCATGTGCGGAATTTTGCATTGAAAAGCTCACAGCCGCCGTGTGAGCTTTTCGGATAGGAAGGGGAGACAAGGAGCCCGCTTGGCGAGCGCGGAGCGCAGAGGCGTTGTTGTGAAAGGAAACTTCTGACGAACGCGCCGTGCTGAGGCGCGCGTATCGCGCTGAGGCGCGCGTATCGCGCTGAGGCGCGCGCTTTTCAGTCGCCGATGCTTTATTTTACTGGTTTTTTAACCAGCCCCGTTAGTACCATAATGCTGCCGCGACACAAGCAGAAGGAGAGCTGTTCCCGTTCACCCCTCCATGCACTGCTGCTACTTGCTCAATCTTAAACACGTACAACAGTGTGGCGAGCCGGGCGTTGGCCCCGCCTTTAGCCCCTAAGGCTCATGGGAAATGGGGGATCGCGGATGTAAATTTCCTCATCATAACTGAGGGATGTAATGTTGATTATATGGTTACTGTTAGTAATTTTATGTATGATACCTAGATTGTCAATAAGTAAAAAAAAAATAAAAAAAACCATAACTGAGGAACTTGTGAACAGAATAGAGCTCCATGCTGTTTCAGACATGGGTGCACTTGGATACATGAGCTTGAGCTAAGACAGTACCCGCCCATGCTGGGAGTCAGGACGTGCTTTGTCGAGACAGCGGCTTGTATTCTGATGCGGCTTGTGTATGTACAAAAATAAATAAGCACGTGAAAACAGGTGGGTGCGGCTTGAAATCAGGTGCGCTTTGTAACCCGGAATTTACGGTATATTTTATGACTGATTTCATGTTCTTATATAAATTACTGGTATGAAGTTCATTGAGACAACTACGTATGTTGTGAAATTGGGGTATATATCAAATTGAATTGAATCATAATCTTGGTATGATGTGACTGAACTGCATTATCACCTCAACAAATCTTCTTTAAAGTCCCTATTGGTAAAGACACCTAGGATTTTTTTGACCAATTTTCAGAAGCTTTAATCTTATTATAATTTTTATTTAATTGATTAAGCAATAGTACATATAAAGAGGCTCCCCCTCCTAAAAAATGGTCCGACTTTATTCTCAAATGGTTAAAAAAATCCAGATTTTTGTATAACACAATCTAAACATTTTTTTTGAATTACTTGTTAAGCACCACTCTTCATTATTCCACATAACCTCTGTTCTTTTCTTTAGAAATGGAGCTGACAAAAGCAGCACAGCAGCAGGGCTTCAAGCTTTTGTGTGCTTCAGTTAATGAGGCTCACATTAGACTCGCTTTATGGGGGAAAAAAAGGAAAATTTCCAGATGAAAGAGAGGCATGAAGGTATAATCACTATCCACGAACACATTATACCAGATTATTGTTATTAAGCCTGACAGCACTTCATCATTTAAACTAAGATGGACGTGTTTTCAGTGGTTGAAAAAAAATGGATTGCTTTAATAAAAAATGAGAACTTTGTTGTTTGTCGTTACGGCGAAATGCAACAGAGTTTCTTCAGCTGTGAGCTCCTCTGCGTTTAAAAAAATCCTTGATGCCATTGTACGGCTGACTAGCTTCTGTCACTGAAGTTTAATTTAACACCCAAAAACCACTGCTGCTTCAATTTTATGCTTTTCTACACACAACTTGTGGACCTGACTAACACAGCAAGCCAAGCTGAAATGATTTTTTTTCTCTCTCAGCTGTGTGAAGGTACTTTCAATAATGTTTGTTTGACTTTGGAGGCGCACACGGTGACATTAAAAGTTTGGTCACAGCCGGTATGGAACAAAAAAACAGGAGAAATAGGTAACGAATGTGAAGGAAATGGGAGGGGTGTTAGTCTGAGGTTTGAGGTCCAAAACAGGCTTTGATTGCAGGAAGGTTGGTCTCATTGATGTGTGGGGGTCATCTTAACGAGTCTGTGCCGTGGTCTCTGCTATAAAACATGACAATTTTCCAATGTGCGACCCAACAAAATGACTCAAAAAAAGAAAATTATTTATTGAATGCTTTTTGCTATTTCGACTGTAAGAGGAAGCCATTGTCCAATTTCACAACGGAAATGTACTTACTAGATTTAAATCCAACCTTTTTTTATTGTTGCATCTGTTCTGCAGGGTGATTTTTTTCCCCGACATTTGTTGTAGAAGCTCAAAACACTTTAAAAAACATTTACTTTTATTAAAGGTCAATTGTGTTAAAATAGAGATGTGGGGATTTGATTGAGGCTTGCCTTTTAATTATTGTGCTTTATTAAAAAGGCAAACATGTGCAGCACAAGAAAGTAAAGAAAAAACACAATCTTTTTTTTTTTCAAAAAAATTGTAAAAAACCTGTCCCAGTTGAGGTTATTGACCCTGTCAAGAGAGGAAAAACACAGGAAATACACGCATATAATACATTAGACCATTTTCTAAGGATGAAAGCTTAAAGAAGAACACAGATGGGGGGATGATTGTTGTCATTTAGGGTAAAGCAGTGGATTTAGCAGAAACATCAAAGAGAAATTGAAAATCCTGATGAAACTACATTGTGTTTTCCCTCTCCAGAGCCTCTTTCATGTGCTGTCACATGTAAATACTCAATTTGTGTGAGTCAGAATTGAGTAAATAGACTTAAACAGGGCTTTACTCTGCTTCTTCTATAGAAGTATTTTTTTTTTTATGCAAACTGTGTTGCTTAACGAAATGTAATCTGTGTTTTTTTATTCTATATCATAGACTTTCTGCTAATAAAACCCTTGATGTCTCAAATATCGTCTAGAATAAATATCATGTGTTTAAAGTCAATAAGCTAATAGAAAAACTATAAAATAATCATTTCATATGGGGCATCGACATAAACTGAGCCATAAAAACAGGGCAGAACCAGCCAACACTACTGGTTCTAACTGCTAAATTACAGATTTTAGAGCATTGTCATGTAAATCTATTGCAATTTAAGGTTTCCATGAAGACTTGCAAGTTTTTTTAACTTCCTGTTTGAAAATGATTCAAATTGAAGCTGAAGTCATGTCTGTTCAGCAACTCAGTACTAGTACGTTTTTTTAAATCAGCGCGGTGGGCCCTGCTCGAAACCCCGCTGGGTCTTTTCTGTGTGGAGTTCTCCTCTATGTTTTTTTTTTCTGGAAACTGTAGCTTCTTCCCACAGTCCATATTTTACATTGTAGGTCAGTTCTGTGGCCCTACAACAGACTGCAACCCGTCCAAGGTGCACCCGGCTTCACTGAACAGTACCTTATAGGCTCCAGCAACTGATTTGTCAATTTTGCAAACTGATGAGAGTAAACAAACACAAAGGTAGCGAGTTAACCAAGCGGAAGCAAATATGTGTCAGATGGGGCATGGCATTTTTTGAAACTGTTTGTTAAAAAAGCAAAAAAGATAATAAATACTATAGGGAAACAGCAGTTATCTTGGCTTCTATTTACCCCCACTTGAAGTAAAACTCTATATTTGGATGTCAAAACCATCCACTTCTGCTGTGAAGCACCTTTGTTTCAATGAGAGTTCTCTATATTACATGTTATTGTTCTAATTATTGCTTTTGGTCTGCTAGTCCAAGCTTGGATGAAAGTGGGTCAGGCAAAGTGACGAGGATAAGCACAGCTGGAAGTCTCCAGCAGAGTATCTGAAAACGAAAAAGGATCAGGCTTTTTGAAAACCAGAATGAAAATCCCAACTTTTCTGCATGATTCAATACCTTTATTACTGATATTCTGTTTTCATTTCACGCCTCATAGCTCAAAAATAGCACATTTATGTACAAGAAGCTGGTCTTCTCTGCTCTTGTCAGCATGGAGTCATGAAAAAATACCTTTACATAGATTGTTTTGATCCTTGTTAGCGTCTGCAGCGCTTCCTCTTGAGCTTCGTACACTCAGCCAGGATCTGCATGCACCTCCACCTCCCAATTTGTTGTTACGGGTGTTCACAGTGTGGGGCCACCTCTGCCGTCTCGTGTAATATGTCTGCAGCCATTTCATCTGCTAAGACTATCAACAACGTAATGCTGATTGTGAACTTCCGAAGGAGTGAACAACCAAGCAGGAAAACTCAGAGTTGCTGTTGTGGTTGTCCGCCTCTAGTGGGGGGATAATTGAAGGAATGAAGCAGATATTGAATTTTTAAATTAAAGTGCCCAGAGAGCAGAGAGCCCTGCTATGCACTGAAGTTATTAGGGGTAATTCAAGTCCTATTAAGAATTCTCCTGGCATGTTAATAGAGGTTGATGAAGTGACCAAGAATCTATACTCATTTGTTGGAGGTTCTGATGAGGAGCCACAAACGAGTTCCTGAAAGTCGAGATGGATCTTTGTGGATTTTAGTGTTTGACAGTGAGCGGCTAACAAATATCTTCTGATATAAGCACAATGAATGTGTTGTCTGCTCCCACAAGAGCAAAGGTGAACAGTGAGGAGCTTTCAAACCTTTTTGCTTCTGAGCAATCAGTAGGTAAGCAGTGGTTCAAATTATTACAACATGCTCCTTTATCCTGCAGTAGAAACACCTCAAGAAGTTTTACATGTATGTAAGCTGTTCATCTTAACGCAAGTCTCCAAGTTCACTGAAGTGGGTCCTTCACTTCTGAAAGATTCAGCTTCTTCATTTTAATGAACAAATCACCTTGTTAAGTATGTGAGGCACTCTATTGATGGAATGGAAATGGGAATGCTGACTGAGCAGCATTGTTGCTACACCCACATAAACTGTGAATTGAAACCCGTGTCTCTGTCATCATCAAGTCACGTCGATAATACATGGGAATAATTAATTGCACTATACTTAAAATTGTTTTTTTAAGAGGGATATTTGTGGGAGTGTGATTTACAGAAAACAGCAAATTGTGCAACATTTGAGATCTGAACTCTGCACCTGTCAAGAAATTATGAACTTTTAATTACAGCGGAAAGAGTTTTGACCAAGGAAGGCAACTTGAACTTGGAAAAGTTCTTGGAAAGCTTTTGATCCTAAATGATTGTTTTTTTTTTTTTTTTTTAAACCCTTCTACACTTTAATTCCAAAAATTACATTCTTTAAATTATAGTAAATCTTCAACTGTTTACGCAATTAACATATTCCAGTAGATTCTGAAGTGGAGCACAGCGGCTTTACACTAATATGCAGTATTAACAGCATTTATGCATCAATTTAAATTGGCTGATTCTGTCATGGAGAAAAGCTTTGAACGTTGAGTTACAGACGTTTAGAGTGTGTGTTATTTTGCTATTACTGACGACAGCTACGGTCTTGAAGGGTAACACATAAATGAAATGTGAGAGATAAATTCATGTGCTCTACTTGATCATGAATAAAGAATTACATTAACCAAATTACGTTTGGAAAGGTTAGCTGGACCAAACATTTTCTATCAATTAAAAAAAGAAAACCGATTCTTACGCAGAATCCAATCATACATTCCTTCTTGTATCATTGTCAAGCATTTCTGCATGAAAGGGTCACAAATACATTCCAGGAGCTTTGGGTTGCACAGATCCGTGTTAAGGGCCACACATGTAGAAAAGCTGGATCAGGTGAAGTGACCGAAGCACACAGTCCATTATGCCAGAAGAGAAGAACATGAAACAAGTGCAGACCTTACCTGACCCAGTTAATCGTTTAACATTGCATTTGTCATGGGTGACACCAAAATAACATACACTCTTTGATCTACAATAACACTTTTGCAATCCCAGTGAATCAGCTAATTCTGATAAAGACAAAAAACAGCTTTTTAAATCAATACACATATTGACACAAAGCCGCTTTTCCCTGTGACAGAATGAGCTGATTTGCGTTGATCGTGTAAATACTTCACAACTGTATCAGCGCAAAGCTTCTTTTCAGTGCTTCAGATTCCACTGGAATTGCATTAATTGAGTAGATTTTTAAAAAGTTACGATGGTCAAAAGAAAGTCAACACTGGAGCTAAAGCTTTGGTGTGGGAGGGTTCATTATTAGAAAAAGACTAAGTAAAATAGATCTTCTGTCTCTCCATCCAGTTTGTTTGTAGATTGTTTCACAGTGTGGAACATACAGCAACAAAGATGTAAAAAATTTTGCTCGCAGGGAAGCATGGTGTACTTTTCTGTTATGAATTTTTAAATAAAAGGACAAACCCTGAATATACACACTCAATCAAGAAATCTTTAATATAGGTCTAATTTGTTCAAATATTATCTTCTTTCTTACTGATGGAGACAGTGGCCCCTTTACTCTATAAAATTGTTGGTGAAGGTTCTCATTCTGCCTAAAATGATAAATGTTGTCAGTTTGACTTTATTTTGTGTCATCTGGTCATGTGCTAAGCACGCATGGACCTTATGGATCCATAGAAACATGCCAGAGACATTTGTTCATTTCATTGCGAAGTTCAAGCTTTAACAATGGGGCTTTGATTCCAGCGTTGACGTTCTATCAACTACTGCACTCTTTGACCATTTCCGAAATTAACGAAATTCCAGTGGATTCTGAAGCAGAGAAAAGTAGCCCCACGCCGATGCAACACTTTACAGTAATCAAGTTTGGGGTCAAACCTGTTTTAGCTTCAAGTAAATAAAAAAACAGATTGAAAATTTAAAAAATTGGCAACTAAATAAAAGAAAGGGAAATTTAAAAACCACAAACACATCATATCAAACTCAGCTGAAGGAGGTTGCTCTCATTGTTGACAAAAAATGAGGAAAATATTCTTTAAAAAAAACAGTTTTATGTGTGACAAAATATGAGAATAAATTTAATAATTCAAAGCATAACATGTTTTTTTTTGATAAATTAAAACTGAATTATTAACTCTTATTGTCCACTTACATCCTCCTGAAAACCAACAATGAAAATGTGTCCCCTGAGGAAATATTTATCCTAACCACAAGACATTTTGGTGTCTACAGAGGACATTTGGGGCTTGTCAGTGATACTGAATTTGAAGGGATGGGGCTGTGGGAAATGTAGTTTTTAGTTCATTAAAAAAAATGACTGGACAATTTTTTATTTTTTCTGGTATTTAGGAGATTAAAATTGGCTGTTAAATCATCTTGCTTGTTCCAACTGCTAAGGAGATTTAGTTCATGAATGTACTATTTCTGGTGTGATCCTGGATCTATTTATTCCATCAAGTCGTTATTAGTTTTTATTTTATATATTTGTGGTGAAACTCTTTGGTATGTCTGCAAACAGTATGCAATGATTCTTAGAATTGTTTCGGGATTCGCACACTTCTTTTGCTTCTGATGCAGAAAGGACGCCAAAATGATATAAGTGGCACCTGCAACCCTTCCTTAACTAATTTATGCACCAACATAAAATCAACAATAGTTACGCTGATATGTTTAAGCATCAAACTCAGCTACCGTTTTATAACTTTAATGATTCAAATCTCTACAACCCTGCTTTTAGACACCAACCCGGCTGGCAATCAAGCTTAACTGACCTTTAAAGTCATATTTACTCTATGTAAGTTTACAGGTGTTTGAGGGCTATGATGCTTTAAGTTCCATAAATAAACCCAGAGAGACCATAGAAATGATGCCGGCTCAATCCCACGCTGCAGACAACCACTGCCTGCTCCTGCACAATCAGCTACATAACAGCCAATCTCGCTGCTGGTCTCTTGTGTGGAACCAATTTGATTGCCAGTGTGTCGTGATGAGATGTAATTTAGTTTCTGTTCGCAGTGAAGTGTTCTGATGTTACATGATGACCTCTTTGTTCTCCAAGTCACTGAAGTCTTCAAGCATTTATAGAGCAACTATTACCCAAAGCTCAGAGAGGGCAAAGCAAATCAGGGCACTCATCTTTTCAGAGAGGCACATAAACGACAAGTGCACATTTTCCAGGGAGGACAGGAATACACCAGGATGCCTTTTTTTATATGCATTTCCAGATGCCTCATTAGAGCTCGATGACTTTCATCATTATTCTTTCATGAAATTTTGCGGCGCATGGCATCTGTATTCTTCTCACAACATCTATTTATGTAAATCCATTGCATCAAAAAGCAAATCAACAACTTTAGAGAAAGAATATTGGACTCACAGGGGAGCAAACAACAGCGTCCTAATCACGAGGACTTACACAATCAATAAATGGAAACACCAACTGATTTTTCCCCTTTTATGTCTCCAGTCTCTGAGGCACATTTCCATGAGAGATACTGTAATCAACCGTTTGGAAAACAACAAACAACAAAATGCACAGTACGTGCGTTTGATGCATTTTTTTGCTTGTTTAATTTGTTTGCTGGGATATAGAAAGAACACCTTAATTCTTCCTCTCTTCTAAACCTCAACCACATAGATATTATTCCATCGCTAAACCCACTGCAGCTTCAACTCGGTGAGGTTTCTCAATCAGTTGAATTATATACGGTGTATTCAACAGGATATGAACTCGTCCTATATAAAGCATCTAATATACAGGTATGTCCCACCCACACTTCCCTGCATTCATGACATGCTTAGGAGCACCTCGTTAGGATCAAAAAAAGAAAAAGCGTACAAGTTTAAAACCCAAACTCTGCGATGAACATCCAGGGCCTAAATTTACACATGCTTGACACAACTCGGGCCATACATCTGGACAGTAAGTTACTGAGACCAGGGTAGGTATACTGGACTGTTCCAATAACACGGATGCTCTGTGAAGGAAGGGTCAGAGTCACCTTCACCTGTTGAGGAGACTGAGGTTTTTTGGCGTGTGCAGAAAGCTTCTCAGGACCTTTTATGATCTGTAGTGGCTTCAGTGGTCCTTTATCGAGTTGTGTGCTGGGCGGGGGGCAGTACAAACAGAGACAGGAGGAGGCTTAACAAGCTGGTTGAGATGGCCGGCTCTGTCCTGGGCTGCACACTAGAGTCCATTGAGGAGGTGGCGGACAGGAGGATGTTGGCTAAGCTAACATACATCATGGATAACCCCTCCCACCCCTGCACAAAACTGTAGAGGTGCTGACCAGCTCCTTCAGCACGAGACTGTTGCACCCACAGTGCAAGAAGGAGCGCTACCGCAGGTAATTCCTCCCCACAGCCATCAGACTGCACAACACCGTGTTACAGTGACACACTACGGTCAGGTCATTTACTTTTGTTTCAGTTGTTGGCGTTTTCAATGGTTTTCGTTCATAAACGGTTATTTGTTTGGTGTGTACTTCATTAATTACTTATATTTGTATTTAAAAAAAAAAGTTTTACATTTTTACAGTTGATCACATGTTTGCAGTGGATCACATGCTTTTTACACTTTCGTAGCTGTATTTATTTAATAGTTATTTATTTATTTAACATGAATGTCATTTTTGATGTCCTTTTTTGATGTCATTTATGAATGTATGAGTTTTAGCCCTGTTTTTGTAATGTGTTTTTTTTACAATTCTCCAATAGTTGCATGGTGGCATAGTCATTGACTTTCGCCCAACAGTAGCTCCGCTAGGCTGCGTCAGCCCTGTGACTTCAAAAAGGATACAGCAAGTTAAGGAAATGGATGGATGGACAAGCCTCCAACTTCACAATTTGACACAAACCAGCAAGAAACAACTGCTACAGCTCATTAAAAGACCACTGGATGCTGGTGTCTTATTGACTTCAGTATTAAAAATTGACTTGTATTCATGACAACTGTCAGTGTATGAGCTAGGAGTTCACAAGACCAATTTATTTTTAATAAGAGCTCAAAGTTGTGTGTAATTAGTTATCTTGAACTTCTTTTGATTTAGAATTCAACCCTTTTTGCTTTCTCCTCCATTTATCAAACAGATTATCTTTTGCTGTAGACTTTTTCCTTTTAAATGCAACATTTTGTGTTTATTTTCATTTTGTTTTTGTTTTTGAAATATTATGTATTCTTTTACAGAAGCGTAGGTAACTTATTCTTTTGTATCTGAATTTAGATTGAACTCCAGAGTTTATGGGAAAATAAATGAACTTCTAGTTGCCCTGTTTATCTTCACCAGTGCAGACTAAATGGCATCACAGGGTCCCGGAGGGTTTTAGAAATTAAAACTTCTAATGTCGTTTGCGGTTTTCGACAGCAGCAGTGAAGTTGCAGGCAATCTGTCACTATTCGAAAGAACTTCAAACAAACTTGTTGCATCTGCATCCAAACAACAGAGTGCAATGACAGAGACTAGGTAGAGGTACAATGAGCCACAAGATCTCCACAAACACTGATATGATGGCTTCAGACAGTCTCCATATGGGACTCTGGAGCCAGTAAAATTGAAAATGAAAGCACAGATGCTGTAGCAATACATTGGGGATCTCAGTTCAACAGCCTTAGAAGTGTCATGATGTGGCAACAAGACTGTGACTGTAGTTTCTGAGGAGAGGCACCTTCTGACAGCCCCACCTAATTCACCATCCTCGTTTGTATGCCGGGTGAATCCATGGCACTTCATACATCAGTCAAATATGAAAAGATAGCTGTTATCCTGCTTGCTGAAGTAACATTGTGAAGTTTTTTATACCCTTTAAGGCTGATAATCTACTTTATGAAGCACTTTATGATTAAAGACTTAAATAAGTTTCAATCCATTTAGCCGTCTTGCAAGTAATCAAAGTCAGCAAACGGCTCTAAATCTTTCATATTTATCTTTTAATGGGTTACTTTAATTGCAACAGATAATCCTAATATCTAAATTGCTTATCTAGATGCAACGATCATGTTAGATATTGACATATCTGTCTAATCTATCTCTGAAGCCAAGCTGAACGTTTGATGCTCCCCCCAGACCTTCTCTTTCACAAAGCAGTCTGGTCAGGCTTTGACTCACTGAATGTTTAACTCAAGACTTAAATTATTACATTTATTAACCTAAACTCAGTCTCATGTTCAAATGAGAATGTGTTCTACCCGTTCTAATTTTTAAAAATCAGAAAAGACAATTCTAACATCCACTATCTTTTCAATTATTATGTATTGGCTCTGTATTTTTTTTTTTTTTTTAATTTACTTTAAGGTCCCTCTCTTTTCATAGTTTGATCTATTTTCAAAGTGTTCGTAGTGGTCTTTTAATTATTGCAGTAGTTCAATAATTAAAAGACCACTGAGTTGTGGGCGAGACTGTTTGGGTGGAGTAAGCCTGTCCTCATTTCCCAATAACCTCTTGTTTACACTCTCTCCAGCTAGCTTATGGCTCGCTGACTTTAACTTTTTCCAATGGCATTTTTTCGTCTGCTCCTGATTTAATTGGAATTATGGAATTATGCTCTGTCTCCACTGCTGTTCTGCATAAGTCTAAACTCCCTCAGCCAAATCAACAAGCATGGCTATGGATACTGACTCAGAAATGGGGCCAACATCAGTCTTTTCTACATGGATGACATCAAGCTATATAATAAGAGCAAGCACATTGACTCCCTGATCCACACCACCAGGATCTACAGTACTGACATTGGGATGTCAGTACTGTCGATCCTGGCGGTGTCTCAAGAAATGTCTCGAGAAATGCAGCCGGATGGTGACAAAGAAAGGCAAGGTAGTCCACAAAGGAGGGGTCTCACTCCCAGAAAGAATAATAGCAGACATTGAGGACAGTTACAAGTACCTTGGAATTCCGCAGGCTACTGGCAACTTGGAACAGGCAACAAGGAAACCTGCATCAGCAAAATACCGCAAACGGGTAAGGCAAGTCCTGAGAATCAAGCTCAATGTCAAGAACAAGACCCGGGCAATAAACAGCTACGCACTGCCAGTTATCAGATACCCTGCAGGACAAATAAGATGGCCAAAGGAAGAGATACAGACCACGGATGTTAAGACTCAAAAGCTCCTCACCATGCATGGAGGGTTCCATCCCAAATCCACCACCGTGAGACTGTATGGTAGCCACAAGAAAGGAGGCCAAAGAATAGTAAGCGTGAAAGCCACTATCCAGGATGAAACATCCAAGATGCATGAATACATCAAGCTTAAGGCCCCAACTGACAGTATGCTCAGTGAACGTCTCAGGCAATGGAGATCAGAGGATGCAGTGCTGAAGGACAGATCCTCATGGGAGGACAAACCCCTGCCTGGTATGTACCACAGGACCATAACTGAAGTGGCTAATATCAGGAAGTCCTACCAATGGCTAGAAAGGGCTGGCCTACAGGACAGCACTGAAGCACTCATCCTGGCAGCTCAGAAACAAGCCCTCAGCACCAGAGCGCTAGAGACTCAGATCTACCACACCAGACAAGACCCAAGGTGGACAAAATGGGAAACACCTCCAAAGGTGGTAGAGTATGAGAGGGCAAAGATCCTGTGGGACTTTCAGATCCAGACTGACAGGATGGTAATGGCGAACCAACCAGACATTGTAGTGTTGGATAAAGAACAGAGGAAAGCCGTTGTGGTGGATGTGGCAGTGCCAAGCGATGGGAACATCAGGAAGAAGGAACATGAGAAACTGGAGAAATACCAGGGACTCAGAGAAGAACTGGAGAAAGCCTGGAAAGTGAAGGTGACAGTGGTGCCTGTGGTAATTGGAGCACTAGGGCAGTAACCCCCAAGCTGGAGGAGTGGCTACAACAGATACCTGGAAAGACCTCAGACCTCTCAGTGCAGAAAAGCGCAGTGCTAGGAACAGCTAACATACTGCGCAGGACCCTCAAGCTCCCAGGCCTCTGGTAGAGGACCCGAGCTTGGAGGAGAAACCACCCGCGGAGGGTGAGAGGGGCGTTTTTTTTTTTTTTTTAATTTATATGTATATATATACATATATATGTGTATAGATAGATAGATAGATAGATAGATAGATAGATAGATAGATAGATAGATAGATCTGTTTTCAAGGATCAAGGGGTCAAGATGACCATTGACGTGTTATCCCTACTATGACAAAGGTGAATAAAGTTGGAGAGGATTTAATGTAATCCATGGAAACCAGTGAAGATCACAAATCATTGAAGAAAAAAGTTCAGCGCACAATGTCATAATGCCTAGGATAGCACAAGGGTTAAACCTCTTTTCTATCCAAAATGTTACAGTTTATCAATTAGCACGAAGACTTATAAATATTTTTGCTTTGAATTAATAACAAACAGCCCTGAGAATGTCATGTTTACTCATCAAAAACGCCAGCCTCTCTTACAGCTCTAACACAAGGCAGAAGATGCATATTTATGATTCAATAAGCAATCATAGGTAGGAGGCTCAAGCAATCAAATATTCTTTAATTCCTTGTTTCACCTCATTCATTCAAAGATCTTAACAATTTTGAAATGGCATCAGAGTTTAGAGATCAACCCCTTTTTTTGTCTGTTGTAAGAATTGCATAATGTAAAAAGCAGGGTTTGCTCAGCAGGGTCTCTAAGCTCATCTGTCATTCAAGTGTGAATGACGAATGGAGATGTCAGAGATCCTCACGATGTGGGGTGAATTGCATAACAAAGCAGTTGTATTCCTTTAATGCAGCCTTATGATGCTCAGCATCAACAGGTCCTTTGTGAGCTCAAACATAATTTCATTTCACTAAGTGCTTTATTTTGTTTTACATCTTCTGTCATAAAATGTGGGCTTTCAAATTATCTCACTGAAAGTGAATTTCTAATTTCACTTTCATTGCTAGTTTCACAATAGAAACAAGTTAGTTTTATTCTTTCTGTTGTTTAAATCAGCATCTATGTAAGCAACAGTATCATTAAAGATGTTATAAATAAAAATAACACTATAAACAGACATTTTTGCTGTAGATAAGGGCTAGTGTGAGAGACAAAAGTCACAAAGCATAAATGATGACAACCGTTATATAATTCTTTACAAAGGATAACTTTGAAAATGAAGAGGAATCTAATAAATGGTAATTTTTTCAATTGAATAAATAAATGTACAGTTCATTTGCATACAGGTGTGACTTGTTTAAAAGATCTAGCTTTTAGGTACTATGTTATGGAGATTAAGTTGGCCTGTTGAAGTTTAAGGACATGAGGACATGAATGTAATAATAAATTACCATCACATGAGGTGATGAAAATGTTTGCAAAGTAAAGCTTATAATTAAAACACAATTAAAGTACACATTTAAATTTTTTTTAAAAACTTACTATTTAGAAAAAAAAGAGTTAATGCTTAATTAATGTTTCCACATAAAGAAATCACTTCTGCCTCAAAAAATTTAAGAAAAAAAATCTTCAGTCACATTAATGTGTGAACATGCTGAAACAGTTCTATCACTGAATTGTTAGACAACCTGAGTTGGACAACTCATACAGTAAAGAAGATTTATTTCATATTTCTTTTAGTTTGGCAGAAGACTTATTCCATATTTCTTTTAGTTAGGGCTCAAGGCTCCGTTCAGATAAATAAAACGAAGAACTCCATAGAAAACTTTGGGTATCAAACTACCTCCCAAAACCGAAATGGAAAAGCTAGAGTTTGAAGAGAAAGTGAATGTTAAAATCAGTAGTATATGTGTTTAAGTCAGTTGAAGTGTGTTTCAGAAGCATTCCATATTCAACAGACTTACAAGTATGACTGCTATGTGTGACCCGGCACCATTGACCGCTGTACTCCCGTTGGAGTACAGCGCCACGAAGGGAACACACTATCTAGTGCAGGGGTCGGCAACCTTTTTTACTCAAAGAGCCATTTGGGACCGCCCCTAATGGAAAAAAAAGCACCCGGAGCCACAACCCGTTTTGACATCATTTTATATATTATGCATGTATATATTATATCAAGGGTGCTCAGTACACCCGCAATCTACATAAGTGTAGATTGCGGGCCAGAAAAGATAAAAAACAAGTACTTCTTTCTTTTCATCTTCATGTTTATTTGTTACATGTTTATTTCAACATTATTGTTTATGTACTGATGATTAAAAACTACACAGTGAGTTAACATAAAGATACTTTTGTATTAACAGATGAGGCGTTTTATTACAAAGACAGAAAGCAGCGACCATCGTATTCATGCTCTGCTGTAAACGGTGCAATGCGGGGAGCGTGGCATATTGTGAGGAATTTGGCGCTGCTGGCTCTGTATTGATCAGTATTGATGGGGAACGACGACTACTAATTTAGTGCTCCGTCCTCCGAACACACAATATATTTCACGCTCACACCCCCATCTCCACCTGCACGCGCCCCTCCCTCGTGGCACGCGCGCCGCTCAGCACAAACACACACTCCGCAACAGTATAAAGCGCGTGCCTCACAGCTTCCTTGATGAGCTCGTATTTATCGGGTGAGAACTGCAGAGCTGATAGCAGGAGGAGAAACGCGGGGAGGCTTTAATAAACTCCGGTTGCTGGACTTCTACCGGGGACATGATGATCCGCGGGGAGAAAAAGACGTTCTGAAGGCAGAGTTTGCGCTGAGTGCATTTAAACTCGCGTCTGCAGTGACGTATGTGTAAGAGGATGTCCGATTGGCCATTCTGCATGTCAATCAAGTCCCGTACTTTTCGGTGAGGATTTTGGAAGTTGGAAGTTGGAAGCCAGCCAACTTTGTCAAGGGTTTTACATCATCCGCCAGCTGACCGGGGAGTAGGGTTCGCAGGCTCCGGAAGCGTTGCATAGATAAAGACAAAAGCAGTATTAGTCTTGGCAATGAATATATAAATAACTTAGCAGAACTGATCAGTTTTAGAATGCTTGAAATGAAGGACATGAAAGTGCTTTTAAAGAACAAATCTGAGAAAGTGAAATCAAGTAGTGAGTTTAAAGTGAAGGTTCTATTTGTGTATTCACCACACCATATAAAGCCATCAGAAGCACAGATTCCAACAGGGAATCAACAGTGAAATATGAAACCTGCACGTAATCTACACCAAAATTTTATATTCACCAATGGTAAGAGAAAAGTAACCTTTTGTAATTTCCGGAGGGACACACCTTTAGAAGGCCGTCATGAAGCAGGCGAACGGAAGGGAATCCAAGGACCAAGGAGATTCTTAGATAAGGAAGCTTGACACGAAGCAATGGATTGCAGTTCGGCTGGATTTGATGCTTTATACTTGAAACCAGCGGTTCTCAAGTGTGTGTGCGTGTGTGAAGTTAAGCTATTTTCGGTTTTAACGTCTCAATGTGCACATTTTCTTCAGTACCTGGAGCCAGAACTCAAATAAAAGCAGACATATTATTTTAATTTCTTCAGTCATGACTTACAATTTGGGCAAAGCAAATTGTTTGTTTATCTGTAACAGACATTTTAATAATTTATAGTTGACTGTGCTTTGTTAAGCTTTGACTTCCCCACACCATATCTCAGTGGTAAAATTGATCTTTGTATGCTCTTCTTTGTGTGGCAGGTCATCATAAAAAATAAAAAAAATAAACATTTAGTGACTGTGTCAGCTCTAAAAATGTAGCTGTTTTGTCTGTATTATTTAAATTGTGATAGTTTTGCATTTACTACAGTTATAACTTTCTTCTCAGTCTATCCCTTCCCTTCGTCTTGATCACAGTTTGTTGACAGCTGGTTTGACTTAGTAATCACCTCATCTGTTTTCTGTTACCTGATTGCTGCTCCAAGTACTTAAGGGTGACTTTCGGTGTCACTGCTTTTTTGTCTTCCAACTTTTCTGATAGATTCAATCAAATGTGAAATGTTTGGTCATGAGGAAATGTAATGACGTTGCATCTAATATTCATATTTAAGCCTTAGCAACTGTAGTTTGAAAGTCACTGATGTATTTTTTTTTTTGATAAGCCATAGAGCTGTGCAACCTCATCTTTTTTGTGTTTCCAAGAAATAAGAACAGGTGAAAACAATATTGGTATTCAAAGCCTTTTACCATGAAGTGGTTTACAAAGTGCCAATCACTTCTACCCTGAAAGGCAGCCAATGTAGTATTATGTCTGACAAAAGCGGGGTGATCAGATGTGTCGTCCCAGTCATCATCCCGATTTGACGATTCAGAGAAACTGACAAGTCCAGCAAAGCAATTTTACCTGAAACCACAAATGATAATCAGACCGTTCACGACAGCTCAGGTCTGTGTTTTCAACAAGACTTATTGATCCAGACAAGAACCATCTGAGTGAATGATGTCTCTGACAAATGTATTCTTTTCTTTTTTCACAAAAGAACAAAACTGATTCTTTTGCTAAGAATATCTTATATCCAAGAATATCTTATTTTTATTTTACTGTAGCACACATTTTGTTCAGACTAAACAAAAAAAAATCAAATATTTACATAAAATAAATTTTAAAATTGTGTCAATGCAAAAGCAAATACTTTTGTTTGAATCAACAAACGTGTTCATTTTCATTAAAAAAAATCTGTCAACCAGAATGAATGGAATTACAAAGGTAACCAAAGCTTCTCTGCAACATTTAAGATTGGTAAAAAGTTTTAGAACAAAAATATCTACAAGCTGGATCCTCACTTTGGCAGAAACAGTGCAATTATGGTTCATGAAAGTGCATAAAACCAGGACGTGTTTTATTTTCCTCCCTTACATACAAATGCTGTCTTTATATTTAGACACATATCCAGAAGAGATTATTTTCAGACAATATCAAAGGAGATCTTCTCTGCTTCTAAGCTGGCGAGGGATGCTGAATATGAATGACTTTATCTATAGTCTCTCCTGATCTGACTTTTTCAGCACTGAAAATCAAACAGGAACTGAAAAAGACTCTGGCTTCCAAACTTTACCTGTTTTTCCACATCAAGCTTTCACCGCCGCCTTGATCTGAGCCCCTGTCCTCCACAGAGTCTATCAGTAACCCGCAGCTAGCTTTCCTGTTTGTGGGTGTGTGTGTGTGGTTTGGTTTCCAAATGCATCGTAGCAGGCTTCCAAGGTAAAAAGGAGAGACTGGTATTTGGGAAAAAAATTCGAGCCACACTATAATGAGGCATCTCTCAGACTTCTCTAGAGTACGAAGACAAATTACTTATTTTTTTTGACTTTGCCTCTGTTCATTGATAACGTCAATAATTTGATTTTGTGTTCAAAAATCATCCGCCAGCACTGAAACAAACTGCAGAAAAGTGTACCACACTATAATTGAAGGAGACTTTATGAACTTCAGGAGGTTTCCATGTTGTGGAGGAAGATGTCGTGAGGGGATGGGTGGTTGCTGATGGAGATGAATTGACAGGGCGTCCTCTCTCGGGGAAACCATCATTAATCAAGCAAAACAAACTCATCATTAAAGATAACACTGCTCCTGTTTGAACAGTAGTTTGTACTCTGGGGTCTCCGAAAGCATCATAAGCTGTAGATCCAGGTGTGATGGAGTAGATAAGAAGAGTGAAATGGACAGACCTTTGACCCAGTCAACTCCACATTTTACTGGAAAGGCATTATCCCTCAGTCACATGCACTTACATCTGGAATTGACACAGTACGTTTGCTGCGGGTTTTTGAGTTGTCCAGACCCTTTAAATTTAAATTTAAAACTTAAATTTAAAAGGGAGAGCAGATGTGTCCTGCAGTTTTCTTAAGGCTCAGACGGCCACCTCAAAGGATGTCATGAAAATAAAATGTGCAAATGTTGTGTATGGGATAAGTGAAATATTTATTATGATAATGTAACTTACAAACTTACAAATTCTGCATGCACATGTGATGCATAAGTGCCCGTAAGATGCCTGTAGGATGTCCACCCAAACTACACTCTCTCCAATTCCCTCATTTCTAACAGGCAGGCTAAGCGCAAGGACAAAACACCTCGTTAGGACTGAAGGTGCTCACACCTGTGGTACATTCAATAAAGCGCTATATGCAGTTTCATGAACGCGCATTCTACCAGTGGTGTACAAACCAGACCAGCACCAGACATGCCAGTAGCGACAGGGAGGGGAACTCTTCTTTTGTATTTCTACTGTTTACTACTGCTCGTCCGCCATCTACAATAGGTAGGAGGCTCAGAGCCAAATGTCAAAGCGGCATTAATCCCAAAATATTTGCTCCAGGCTTTTTGTTTTCACAGCTCTATTCCTACAAATGTCCATCTTGGTCTCATATTAATCCAGCCAGGCACAAACTGCAATTACCAATTTCCCCTTCATGATCATCTTTACAATGGTCGGTACTTCCGTCTTTTAAAGCGGACGCCACCCACATTACTACCAAATCAGAGTCCCTGGCTGGTCACAGTGCTGCATTGCCGTGGTTCAACGAGTTGAGCTTTCAGCACGCAATCGATGAACGCCCAATTTTTCTTCTGGAGCTTGCGGGCCGACTTAAAAACTTGCGTAGTCACGCACGATCACAGGCATTCCAGATGCAGAAGCTCGCAATTCTGGTCCACGTGTGTTTGCATAGACATTTCATTGCATGCAAGTCGACGCAGCCGACTATGCACCTTAAGGCATTAACAACAACAGATCACAGCTGAAAGGTTCTTGTGTTGGACTGATTTTACAGTTACAATAAGGGGTTATGAATCTTCAGCCACACAAGGTGTATATTTGTATAAACCCCTTTTGTATTCAGGGAAAAACTTTGATATGTATGTTTTAATTCTCCAACTCCAAGCCTCCTCCTCTCAAATGCGAGGTCCATCATCAACAAGATGGACAAACTGGAACTACTAACAGCCAAAAACAGCTTCACAAGGAACTGCAGTCTGATTATCATCACGGAATCATGGCTACAACCGCGTATCCCCGACGCCGCGATTGAGCTAGCGGGACGCACGCTACATCGTCAGGACAGAGATCACAGCTCCGGTAAGAGCAGAGGAGGGGGGCTTTGTGTTTATGTGCACAACGAGTGGTGTATAAACAGCAGGATCACCGAAAGACACTGCTCCCCGGACTTGGAGGCTGTAGCCATCTTATGCAGGCCCTTCTACCTCCCGAGGGAATTCACAGCTGTTCTGGTGCTAGCTGTTTACATACCACCAGATGCTAACACTAGCACGGCTCTCAACCTCCTGCTAACTATCATCAACAAACAACAGCTCGCCCACCCTGATGGACTCTTGATTATTGCTGGGGATTTCAACCAAGCACGTCTTAAAACTGTGCTCCCCAAATTCACACAGTATGTGAAGTTTGCCACCAGAGGAGTAAACACTTTAGACCAAGTTTACTCAAACATTAAACAGGCTTACAAAGTCACCCCCCTCCCCCATTTAGCAGGCTCAGACCACCTCTGCTTGTCCCTCACCCCCACCTACACCCCCCTAAGAAGGAAAACAAAGCCAGAAACAAAGACCATCAGGATCTGGCCCGAAGCTGCCCTCACACAACTGCAGGACTGCTTCTCAAACACACTCTGGGACACTTTCTACAGCCAAAATCTACAAGAACACACGGACACAGTCTTTTCCTATATAAACCACTGCATAGGCAATGTGACTGTGAACAAAAGGATCAGAACTTTCCCAAATCAAAAACCATGGATGACCAGCGAAGTAAAATCTCTCCTTAAAAAACGAGACACCGCCTTCAGGTCAAGGGACAGTGACTGGCTCCAATACAGCGCAGCCAGATCTGCCCTAAAAAAAGGCATAAAGAAGGCCAAAATGGCCTACAAAAAGGAGATTGAAGAGCACTTCGCTGACAACAACCCCAGGAAGATGTGGCAGGGGATAAACCACATCACAAATCAAAGGAGCAGCAACACAGTGTCCACTGGAGCGGATGCCTCCTTGGCAAGGGAGCTAAACCATTTCTTTGCCAGGTTTGACACGCAGAGGCCCCCAGCAGACACGCCACAATCATCACCACCATACAACAACAGCACCCTAGTACTCCAGGAGCAGGAAGTACGACGGGTGCTTAAATCAGCCAACCCCAGGAAGGCAACGGGACCAGATGGAGTACCAGGCAAAGTACTCAGCGCATGTGCCGACCAATTAGCGGACGTCTTCACCAGTATCTTTAATCAGTCCCTACAACAGTGCAGTATCCCAGCCTGCCTCAAAACCTCCACCATAATACCGGTTCTAAAAAAGCCAGCAGCAGACAGCCTCAACGACTACAGGCCAGTCGCCCTCACGCCTGTAATCATGAAGTGTTTTGAAAGACTGATAGCAAAACACATCAAAGATAATCTCCCACCCACACCTCGACCCGCTTCAGTTTGCCTACAAACCAAATCGCTCAACAGATGATGCTATTTCCACCACTCTTCACTCTGCCCTGAGCCACCTGGACCACCCAGGGAACTACGTTAGGCTGCTCTTTCTGGACTTCAGCTCAGCCTTTAACAACATCATCCCAGATATCCTGACAGAGAAACTGCTTCACCTGGGCCTTTCTTCCCCCATCTGCTCATGGATTAAAGACTTTCTGTCAGAACGACCACAATCTGTTAAACTTGGACCCCACCTTTCATCCACCATCACCATCAGCACAGGATCACCACAAGGATGTGTACTGAGCCCCCTCCTCTTCACGCTCTACACATGCCAACCCACCCCTGCAACACCATCATTAAGTTTGCTGATGACACTGCTGTGGTCGGGCTCATCTCGGGAAGATGAGACTTTCTAAAGGGATAAAGTCAGCGGACTGGAAAAGTGGTGTTCAGGAAACAACCTCCACCTGAACACCACCAAAACGAAAGAAATAATCCTGGACTTCAGAAAGGGGAGAGTGGACCCGCCCCCACTTTATATAAATGGGGTCAGCGTGGACAGGGTTCATCCGCTACCTAGGTGTGCTGATCACAGAGGACCTCTCCTGGACTGCAAACACCACTGCGGCAGTAGGGAAGGCCCAGCAGCGTCTCCACTTCCTGAGAATACTCAGGAGGAACAACCTGGACAAGAAGCTGCTGGTGACCTTCTACAGAGCCACCATCGAGAGCATCCTGACGTACTGCATCACAGCCTGGTATGCAGGATGCTCGGCCGCAGACAGGAAGGCGCTGCAGAGGGTGATCAACACGGCCCAGAAAATCACCGGCTCCCCCCTGCCCAGCCTAGAGGACATTGCTAGCTCTCGCTACACGAGCAGAGCCAGGCAAATCATCAAGGACTCCCACCATCCCAACCACCACCTGTTCCAACTGCTACCGTCAGGCCGACGGTACAGATCCCACAAGGCTCGCACAAATAGACTAAAGAACAGTTTTTTTCCCAGAGCAGTCAATCTCCTAAATAAATGTGAATCCCACAAAAACTGTAACTAGTGCAATATCTGAAACCAATGTGCAATATTAACAATTCCCAGTGCAATATAATGCAATTTAGAATAGTTGTGTAGCTTTGTACATATGTATATTTTCAGTTAAACTCAATTTTATTGTTCCTTAGAAGATTATCTATTTTATTGTTTAAGCAGCTGGAGAGCACCGGAAATTTCGTTGTCACAAGTTTCTTGTGTTACAATGACAAAAAGTCTTTCTGATTTCTGATTTCTGAATTATGTTTCAATGCATTTCTTGTTAACAGGACAGATGAAATAAATAAGGGCTTTCCTTTACTGCATAAAACGTGGGAATTATCTTAACAATGACACATCCATATTCAACCTCTCCATCAGCCAGAGAACGGTACCCTCCTGCTTTAAGACCACAACCATTGTTCCCCTCCCCAAGAAGAGCCCTCCCACCTGCCTGAATGACTACAGACCAGTAGCACTCACTCCAATCATTATAAAGTGCTTTGAGGGAGTGATGCTGACCTACATCCGGAGCAGCATTCCAGACACACTGGACCCCCTGCACTACGCATACCGGCCCAACAGGTCCACCTCAGATGCCATTGCCGCAGCACACCTGGAGAATAAAGACTCTTACATTAGGATGCTCTTTATTGACTACAGTTCTGCATTCAACACAGTCGTTCCCCACAAACTGTTCTCCTTTGGAATACACCCCATCATGTGTGACTGGCTCCTGGACTTTTTGACTGGCATGCCTCAGTCTGTCAGAATAGGGGAACAGGACTTCAGCCAGCATCATCACGAACATTGGCACACCATAGGACTGTGTTCTCAGCCCCATCCTCTACACCCTGTTCACCCATGACTGTGTGGCCTCTCATAAGGACAAAATCTTCCTGAAGTTTGCTGTCGACACCGCTGTGATAGGACACATCACTGGCGGGTACGAAGCAGCCTATAGGACGGATGTGGTCAGTTTGGTGACATGGTGTGTAGACAACAACCTCACCCCTCAACACAGACAAGACAAAGAAGATGACAGTGAACATGAGGAAGGAGAGGAGGAACCCTCATCAGCTGCTTCTTATCTGGGTTCTGGAAGTGGAGAGGGTAAGCAGCTTCAAATATCTGGGGGTCCACCTCAGCCAGGACCTCACCTGGACACTCAACACCTCACAGCTGGTGAAGAAAGCTCACCAGCAGCTGTACTTCCTGAAGAGGTTGAGGAAGTTCGGCATGTCCCCAAAAATCCTCAGCAACTTCTACAGTTGCATGGTTGAGACCATCCTGACCTGCTGCATCACAGTGTGGTATACGGCAGATCTACCGCCATGGACTGCAAACGCCTGCAGAGAGTGGTGAGGACTGTGTCCAAGATCACCAGGACTCCTTTGCCCTCGCTTTTACAAGGATAAGGGTCCGTAAGAGAGCTGCCTCCATCATTAAGGACCCCACCCACCCGCAGCGAGGTCAGTTCACTCTCCTCCCCTAGGGACGTAGGTACAGGAGTGTGAAGTGCCGGACCAACAGACTCAGGAACTCTTTCTTTCCCTCTGCCATCAGACTCCTTAACAGCTGACAGGTGTGGAACAACAAACCACACCTTGCATATCCTCATTGTTCGTTATTGTTTATTATCGCTGTTTTTGCACATTTAGAATTTGCACGACATCTTGTGTTTTTGTGGGAATTTTCAGTTTCCTGTATACTTTTTTGGCATTCGGAGCAGGCAGCAAATTAAGAATTTCTTATTGCAGGAAAACCTGTTTCTTACTGTGTATATGACAATAAACACTTTGAACCTAAATCTTGAATTTGACATGTTTATGTTGTATACATAAAAAAGACTAACCTAATGTGTAAAGAGTTTCACAAACAGTCCTTATTTAAACTTTTTTCAAAGATTTACAAATTAAGCAACTTTTTAACCTAGAATTTGGTTTTAGTGAAAATTATATCAAAGATCAATTCTGTGTATTTCAAGAGTTGAAAATTGTCCTTTTTAGTAGTCACGGTAAGTATTTATCGAAACAATTAGTTGTCTTTATTTTGCATTATATTTATCTCAAACTATGTGGAATCTTCTGTTAGTAATGCAATTTTTCCTTGGAGCTGTTTTTCCCTAACTGTGCACAATAGTCATTTATATTACTCTGTTCATCTCTGCAGTACCACTCCCTTACATGGGCATCAGTTGGGTGAGTTTCTATGGCAACCTGATGTTAATTTAGAACAACATGTACACACTTTGATATAGGAATGCTGAAGATTCACAAACTCTACAAATGGAAAGTCAATTCTGCTGTCTATAAACAAATTACGAAATTGGCATAGTTGTAAAGAGAGAAAAAAAAGAACACTTCCATAAAATTGTTTATAGGAACTGGTGAGTGAAAAACTGGTAAATATTGGATTCATTTTGGAGCCTCTTGGACCCATTGTTATTATTGCAAGGCAAAAAATGAAAATCCATACGACATGCCTGCGGTTCACCATCTTCACCCTTACTCACTCCTTCGTATTAGGTGTTTGCTATAACCATCTGGGCCACAGGAACATTTTTGCACTAGTGAGTGCTCTATATTTTGACATTTCATGCTGGCCACCTGCATGCCCCAAACAGATTTGGTCTTTTTTTCTTTTGGCCTACAGACAGCCCACAACTACCCGTAAGGGCAGTTGCGCCAAGGCATAATAGTCTAATGGCGAAAGTGAGTGGTGAATTGAACATTAGAGGTTAAACTCTTTGGTGTTTTAGTTGCATGAGCCCCAAGGATTTCAGTGACCCAGGTCATTCATGTAATGGTTTAAAATACTTGAACACCATGTGTGCTGTTGTCCTGCAAGACTGAGTGTGTTAAAATTTAGGATCAAGTACCAGGTTGAGGTCCTCCTATGATTATTGTGGCGTCAAAGTGAACAAACTGTGAAGTTAGGAATCTGTAAAAGAAGATTTAGCTATGAATAGTTTCTAAGTTGATATGTTGTTTGAATTTCTGCCTTCTGGGCCAGTGACTGTATTGTTTTGTGTAAACTTAACATTTTTGTATATTCAAACAGCAACTCCTCTTTATTTAAAGTTATAAGCGGCTGAGTATTTGAATGGGAGTAGTGCAGGAGATGATCTGCTAATTTGGAGAAGTGAAACTAGATCATTCAGGTGATTAGACATGTCGGTCTATAACCAAATGCCCACTAACACATGCACAGAGGAGGGCTTTGTTTTTTTTGTTTTTTTTAATTAAACCTAATTAATATTGTAAAAAAAAAAAAGAAAGAAAAAGGAATTTTGATGTTTACAACGCCAGATATATAGGACTGTATTTTCACTCAGACCTTGTAACCCCACCCCTAACACATAGTAGTTTTTTTACAATGGCCAAGAAACCTGTTGGTCCGTTGCCTGTTAACAAAGCAAACATGGAAACCAAGTCTAGCAAAAACTTAATCCATAGTTTTTTTAATTTTCTTTTAGACGCTAGCTCACAGAGATGATCCCTACATGGTGCAAATTGGCAGAATACGTTTTCTAAGTTTACCTTTTAACACCGCAGCTGTCGCTGGCAACAGCAAAAATAAAATGCACCTTTTGAACTGCTGTAACTCTTCTGACACAGAGAAAAGTGTTTGCTTTTCTCTGTCAGAATCACCAGATATATGTTGATTAGGTGAAAACTTCACTACTCTGAAGTGTTGCAAATCAGCTTTTGTATGCTGCATATCCCTATTTCATTGTTAATGATACCCCTTCGTTTGTGCTGGTTTCAGGTACCAATTTATCATAACATATGATGACATTTATTATGAATTATTATGAAATCTATTTATTATATGATAATATATTTTTTGGGATTTTAATTTTTTATTTTATTTTATAAATCTCTGTTACAACACGGATGACTGACAGATCACTTCTGAACACGTAGAAAGAAGACGCTGCTTTAATTTCCTGTTAAAACATCAACAGAACAGACCTCTGCCCTCCACAAATCTCCATTTGTTGTTCTTGCTCTCATAGATTCGTTGTACTTCTAAACATCATTTCTTGCCGTTATCAGTCTTGTGAATGAAAAAATCCACGTCCTGATGGTGTTTATGTTTATCTATTGTTTTGTTTATGTCTTCCTGCTGGGTGTAAACCTAATTACCACCCTCAGGGATAATAAAGATTCTTTGAAGCTTTAAATGTGAGATTGAAACACTTGTCGGTGAAGTAAAAGTAGGTTAGCCAATTAATGCCGTGTTCCACAGATTCAGAGGATTCTTTTCCTCCGCGGGGTCGCAGGTAAGTTTGTGAAAGGTTGTCCGACAGCTCTAAAGAAGTCGCCCTCGCACCCCTCCTTTATGTTCAGGTTCTGTTGTTAATAACGGGTGCAATTAAGAAAAATTGCCTGAACAACTACTGCTTTGCATTAAATGTTCTTGTTTTAAATAAACTATGAAGCCTTGGTGTTAAATTGTTTGAAGTAAACTGAGAAAAATAACTATTGCAGAGAATGGCATTACAGAGCAAGAAGAATATAACTTCAGTTGAGAGGAAAATGTGGAGACATTTTTGTCTCCAAAGAAGCATCTGTATCTACCGGTTTCATGTATTTTGTTGGATCTTAGGATTTATAAAAATTTGTTTTAAGGTTTATGCAACCTGCAAGACATTGTTTTATTTGACAAGGTAACTATTTTTATAGTGTACACTTTTCACATGGACATGTTTATGTATTTGAGGAGTTGCTCAACTGCTGAAAAGTACATGTGAAAAAAAATCCATAAAAGCCAAAACATCTTGGCCCATTCCAGCAAGAGCCAGATTGTATCTACCAATAAAGAAGGCAAATGGAATGGAGAAAAAGTTCTGTTTATCCATGTTTTCTTTTTCTGGATGGTTTTTCTTTTTCTGTTTAATTGAGATTAAGTTTATAAAGTTGTGATCCTAAAGTTTGTGTTTTCTTCAAAAGGCTTCATGTTTTCCACCTTCAACATCATCTGTACTCTGACTTGTTTGAAGGTCACACAAAAATGTGTTTTTTCCTTAAGCTACGTTCACACTACCCTCAGCAACGGGGGTTCAAGCTGCCACTTACGATGAAGTCTACGTTAATGTGTGTTTCCAGCTTTCACACTCAAAACTCAGTCTTTCATATATTGGCATAGAGCTGTAGAAGAAAAAAAAAAAGTAGAACAAGGTTTGTGAGATTTGCACCGCTTCAACATTTCGCACCAAACCTCTTTCAACTGTAAACGCAGCGGACATGCGGTAGAACATTAGCGCATTTGTGAATGCTGATGTCCATTACTTCAAGTCCACAGGTGGTGTTTTAGTTTGAAGCCAGTCTCCTTTTGGATTAGTATCTCTAGCTTCTTCTTTTTGTCCCTCAAAGACTTCATGGCTCCCAAATTTATGAAATTTGTTATGATCTTAAATGAACACTATAAACGCAGATCACCATATAACTGGGGCCGAATTGACCTCTCTTGAATGAATCTTATTAAAGGGAGCCTTTGCAATGCAGCACAATCATATCCAATGTGTTTGAAGGTAGACCTGTTAGGTTTGAGCTGCGACCTTTTGGGTTAATACATTTGTACAAGACAGTAAAATTGTGACACTAGTCCTAATATTGTACTGATCTTTTATATTTTTATAAAGTTTATTTTCCCCCCTTTTTCTTTAGTTTAGCATCATATCTAACACAAAAGATCAGTTTCTCGTCATTTGATTTTTCAACCCAACATAAACGTGCCCTTCGTTTGATCATCTTCTTTTATCATTGAAATGATCCTCCTAATTACACCCAGGAAGTTCAAAGAAATGGACCACAACTTGGAAAGTCTTGATGTACAAAAATACATTTATTTGAAACAATTTCAAAATGACAGTTTCCTGACCGTAGAAATATTGAAATAAAGATGAAACGGGACATTACTGATGAGGCATGCGCAGTAGCTTTTGGTGCACAGACAAACATTACAATGCATTTGCCTTCTGAAAATATGATATCATTCTGGCAGCTGTTCTCAGTGTTTCTTTGGAATTCTGGTGCTTTTGGTAAAATCTGGCACCAAATCCAGGAATGGTTTCCAGTGATCAAAGCAGTCAGCTCTTGGGGTTCATTTAGGCGACGTTGCCAAAATACAGATACAACAAAATTTTAGTTTCCTAACAGTTTCCAACAGTTTTGTCAAATTGACCATTAATAGTTATAAATGTGGCACGAATAAAGTCCGGCACAAGTCTGAGATACCAAAACTTTTTGAGACCTGTCTGCGCAAATTTGATAACAAAAGTTGGAGAACTAAGCCCAAACAAAAGTCACGCAAGTAAACAACTTGTCTATGACAAAGTGAGCACAACAAAGCAGTGTGTAATCTTTGTTCAGTGTGCTCTCTGCGTATCACACTGGTCTCGATGTTTGGTCTGAGATGAGAGCGCTCTGTTCGAGGTAATGCATATGCGATGTGACAGCCTATACCTTTGTACTGTGCTCCCTTTACCCCCTCGCTTCTCATGCTGTTTACTCGTGCGGCGTCTGCATGCAGCGTCCTACGCTCAGAAGTCCAGCTTTCTTTTCTTCTCTTCATGTGGGTGAAGGAATGCTGGATGAGAGCTGGCTGGTGAAAAGACACAGTAGTGACAAAAAAAATACACCTCAAAGGATTAACTAATCCTTTACCTAACTGTCTTTTTACTCTTGATTAAAGCTGGAGATTGCCTGACTTCAGACGGGATCAGGTTTGTATTTGTTGCACGTAGCTGAGGGCGGCCACTGACCTTTAAAGGAGCGTGTCACTGTTTTGTCTTTACTCTGTGTTCTTTAAATGCTTGGAAGTGTAATTGTCCTAAGATTAAGCAGAAATGGACCATTCCTGCTTCTTGCTTGGTTTTTCCACTTTCATTAAGTACACTGTGTTTATAAATTAGTGTGTCTTGTAAGTGTTGTCACCTTTTCCCTATTCAGTCTCTGTAACAGCCCATAGCAAAGCAAAACTGAAGATGAGATCTCGTTTCTGTCACATTTACGTCTCCTAGACATAAATGAGAACTGTTTGAGACTAAACTGCTTTTCTCATTCTTCTCAAACATTTCTCCTGAGAAATAAGTCTCACAGTGAGCACTGTTTGAGATCTCAAAATTCTCTCACAACTGTCTCTTCTCCAGATCTCAATTAAGAGAAAAATGAGCCATATTATCTTGCGCTCAAGTATGTCTCAATTTGATATCCTTACTTCCAATTCCTATCTCAGTTACGTCTCAGTGAAAGACATAAAGGGTTTTGTCTCTCGTTGCTCAATAATTTAGATCTTGTTTTAGACTCTTTTTTTTTTGTCTCAGCAAAAAGAAAAATGAGAATAGTACAAGCCCTAAAATGAGTCTCATGATGACAGCATTACAGTTCATCTCTGGAAAATAATATTTTTTTATTTATTTTATTTATGTTCAACTTAAAAAAGTTGTATATTGCTTACATTTATATAACTTAATTACAATTTCAAGAGAAAAAAGTTAAATCATTAAGACGGTCATGTCCTCAAAAGACATATTTTTGAAACATTTTAAAAAACATGAAATTTCAAGACAACGTTGCAGTGTCGATTTAAAAAACTTTTTTTTGACTGCTTAGATAAACATATATGAACAAGAATGTATGTTGGGTTAATGAAGCCAGGTTTAGTTAAACACAAACACACGCATGCACTGGCACACATGCATACACGCACAAGTGCATATACGCACACTTATATGTTGGTGGGTATAAAACATTTAACACATTAATGTCTGAACTAAACAACTAAAGGACATTTGGGATCAAATTTGGATCACCTTAAAGTGAAAAAAAATAAACAAATAAAATACATAAATAAAAATAATCAAATAAATAAATCAACTTTAGGGTGGTACAGATTTATGGGGTTCAGTTTGAGTTACTTTATCTTTGTCTTTAAAAATCCCCCTTCATGCAGCCTTACAAGCTGAAAATATTTCCTTTTTTCTTGGTTTTAGTTTGCATCATATTGAACAAACAGAAGCCTGGAGTAACCCGATTTGAATTTTAAACTGTATCACAGCCTCACGTGACACAGATTTCTGATTGGTTGATCACAGTGGGAGGGAAAACTCAGTGGGTGACGTCACCAACGGGCCGGAATCTGCAAGCGGGAGAAGTGCAGAGAACGAGAGACTTTTGACGAGCATTTGTCGTAATTTTTCTACGTTTTAACAATCCGTGGGATGAATCTCCAACATTTTTTTGCTTGTCTGGAAAAGATTCAAGTAAAATCTTTGAAGTTTGCACGGTAAGTTTGCGATTTCTTTCCTCCAACTCTGAACTCAGTTGAATGCTAAAGGTGTTTTAAGCTAGCTCCGGTAGTACTGCAGACGTCTGGGCCACTCGCGGTGGCTTTGGCTGTATAAGTAATTATTACATTTTAAAAAGCTTAACCTGTGCTTTTTGTAGTGAAAAATAGACACATTGTAGAGTTATTTGCAGTGCAGAGTTTACAGAATGAGCCTCGATATTTTTCCAAACGCGTGCTGTGAGTGCTAAGTAACTGGAAGACATTTTGCTCTTCAGTTAAGCGGGTCTGCAGGGTTCATCCCATTCACAGTGTGACGACACCACAAACCATTTCCATTATTGCAAACTTCAAAATGTGAAGTTTCACTGTATGTTCAATTTTTACGCTGTAAAAACCTTTTATCTTGTTTAAAAGATCATCTTGCAGACGTTTGGCCTGGCATGTCATCTTTTGAAACTGGTTATGGACATGTGTTTAAGTAAAGTCATCATTAACTGCTCACATGTCTAGAAAGCATAATCTGAAAATTTAAGTATGCATATTAGGAAAACATATTCTCAGCCCTCTGTCAGTGGTGGAGATGTTTAGAGAGCATAGATGTAGCCAACAATGTCAACACTGATAGCAGCTTACTGATATGTAGGACGATTTTAGTGAATCATATAAATCATATTTAAAAACCTTTCCAGATCTTACTTTGTGCTGTATAAAATGTGTGTACACGTTTTTTTCCCCTCTCTGATTCAAGGTGATCTAAATTCTACACGTGAAAATGAGTGAATCAGAAACCCATGTTCCTCCACACTGCCATTATGGAAGTCCTACCAGAGCCACAGAAGACATCTTGGAAGAACACTTGCAGTCCATTGGAATAAATGGAGTTGTATGAGGATCTACGATTCATAGAAGAGGATGACTTGCGGCCAGCTTTGAGACCTGTTCAAGCCCGGAAACGTCTTGCTTTCTGAAAATTGAAATGTGAGTCTCAAACATTACAAATGAGGTTTTGTAATGCACGGAAGTGGACATGAATATGAATGGGTAACACACTGACAGTACAATGTAAACTTAATACACTTATACTGTTTGTATGTTTTTTGTTGCAGACCAAACGCCAGAGAACAGCGCATCTTCATCTGTTGAGACCTCACCAGCACAAGCATCATCCACATCTTCCAGAAGCCGAGGACTGTACATACATTGTCTGGGAGGACAGCTTTGAAATTCCATGGAGTAAGATTTCTGAGGAATTTGTGCAGTCTTTGGAAAGGGGAAAGAGACCTGGCCCAAGACTAAGGAAGGAAATGGTTTGCACTCTGGTTGCAGAACTGATGAAAGCAAGAAGTTTTTCCAGACTCTAAAAGGCTGCAGATGATGCGAGGAGAGCAGAGTGGCTGCTCAGAAGAGATGAGATGTTAAAGAGACGCTCTTTCTTCTGCTCTGCTACTTTAATGAGGAGGATGCCATGTTATTGTAGAAGATGCAGACGAGGTCCAGCTGCAGCAGGTGCCGTTGACTCCAACTGTAACTCCAATTGTATGTGGTAAGTAAAGTTTCAAATGTTAAATGATTCTAGAGGTTTTGTCTTTGTACACTGTACATGAGTGACATGTTTTCTTTATCCATTGTTCTGTCTTTAGGACAGTCTTGCTTTTCCCCAAGGAGGTTCATGCTGAGTTTGGACCGCTCCATCCTACACAACAACATTGCAGCACTGTGCCTGATGTTCAGAAGCTACTTCTGCTTTAACAGTCATTATCCAATTGAGCTGGCTTCAACCCTGGAGTTTCTACAAAGGTACATATTTATGAGTGCTGTCATGCGATTCATTTTTGGGTGTGTTAGTTACCGTAATCATGACCTGCAGTTAATTATTCTAATTAATCTTGTATTAATCTAACTCAGGGCTGCTCATCCCTGGTCCTTGAGATCTACCAGCCTGCCTGTTTTCCAACTCTCCCTGAATTGCTTGCTGCTGATTACCTGGACCAGGTGTGTTCATCCAGTCAGAATGTGGAGACATCTGGTTGAGCTGATCAACAGCTAGCAGGGCTTGGAGATCTGGAAAACAGTCAGGGTGATGGATCCCAAGGACCAGGAATTAGCAGCCCTGGCTAACCTAAAATTTAGCTTTGAAAATCTTTATTTTGGGGTAATTTGATTTAAATAGCAAGATTGTCACATTAAAAGAAATAAAATACAATTTAAAGGGTGGCTTTATAAAGTTTTCTAAGTATAACAGACTTTTTTCCAACCTTTACTTTTTTACCACTAAGTGGTAATTCTTCAGTCTCAAACAGAACAAAGACCTAAGCCAAAGTGCTCTACTTTAAAAAACTAATGGAAATATTCTGAACAATCCAAAAAATATTGACCACAAAATTCTTAATAACATAATATATTTTCGTTGAAATATCTTCTTCCACAATTTGCCGTCGGACACGATCAGCCCTCAGCGTCCCAATTAAGACAAGGATATTATTTTTCCCTTCTTAAGAGCCAGCCATGCAAAATGTGACTTTTGATAATTTCTTAAATGTTTGATCTGGACTGTATCATGAAAAATGAAATGAAACAGATTTGAACCTTATTTGTTAAATAGTTAATGCCCATAGTATGCTGCATTTTAATTCTTTTAACTGAAACAGATGTCCTCTCAAGCGACGTGTGGCTGCTTTTAGGGATGACAGAAACGTAATCTTATGGTAGCATTATGCAGCTGCTTTTATAAAACTACAGTTTGCTTCTAGCTTGAGGTGTTATTGTTTGTTATGTGCTGTCTATTATCAATTTACTCATGCCAGATTTTAATGTTCTTGTCTTACAGCTGATGTCCTGAGATGTGCCACTCTACCTGGTTGGGAACAAATTGAAGAGGCCAAGCTCAAGAAAGCCTTTGTCAACAAATGTAGGGCCAGAACAGGTTCTAAGGCCACTGCTATGATCTACAGTATGCGGACTGGTTTCTCTTCCATCTTTTTTCTTTTTTTCTTAATTTGGTTCTCAAATTGGTTCATGGATTTGATAGTCTGTAAATTTCAGAGAATGTTTTTATCAGGTACTTTTTTACGTGGTTACATAATGTTTTTTTCCTTGTACCTCAGCAGTGCTGTCAGTGTGTTTGTTGTTTAAAATCTGGAAGTATTCATGTCAACCAGATTGAGTACGCCACGCTTCATGTACTTAATGCATTTAATATTTTAAAAAGTGTCTAATACTGCTACCGCAATTCAAATGCTGTACTGATGATGGTGCTGCCCAAATAAAGTGTAAAGCATTTTACATTTCTAGTATTGTTTTTACTGTTACTGTATATCAGTGGTCTCCCATCCTGGTCCTTGAAGGTCACTGTTCTGGATGTTTTAGCTGTTTTCCTGCTCCAACAGATCTGCTGCAGTGGTTGAATTGCCTCCTCAAGTTCTGCAGGAGGTGGTTAATCTCCTGTTGATTCACATTTGGGGAGCAAAGAAACATCTAAACCCCGCAGGATGGTGGCCCTTGAGGACCAGGATTGGCCACCACTGCTATAAAACTAAATTCTCTTTTCTTTCTCAAATATATCTCAAATATCATTCTCATTAACGGCTTTGGTAAAACATTCAAGAGAAATGATTCAGACATGAAAGAGACATCAGACAGACAACGATGAGATCTCTTTTAGGACTCATTCTTCTCAGATTTGTCTCATGAGCGTCTTAGGGTCGTCTCTCCCACTTCTTAATTATTGCTCAAACAGTTGTCTCAACTCAACCTCATTTGTCTCAGTGATGTCTTTTCTCATTCTTGCTTAACTCTTGCTCCTAAGGGACCCTTAGGAGCAAGAGTTCAGAAGCAAATGATCACAGAATGATACGAATATGAGACGCTCAAACTGATCTCAAGAGACGAGATCAAGCAACATTTGAGCAACAGATTTTTCCTATGGGAGGGTAGGGTTTAGGTTGTCGAATAGAAAATGGCTATTTGCAAACATGAACTCTAAACCGCTGACTTTGGTTGCACAGTCTTGCTCTGTATTTAATGCAAATCTGACAGTTGGCATGTAAAGCTCTAAAAAATGATGCAGTGCATGTTATAAACACAAAAGGATCAGCCTCACAAACGTCTGATTCACAATCCCACTGTTCAGTCAGTATTGCACTTAATATTTGATACACTTATACTCCTTTTGACTCAGACTGGGTCACTGACGCTCCTTCATATGTCTTTTGGTTAAAGACCCAATTACAATAAAAATCATGTTTTTGAACATGTAGTAGCATTTTTCTCATGGTGGAGGACATAAAGAAAATTCAACTTAAATCAAGAGCGGACAAAAAAAATTTAGTTTGAAAAAGCTTGTAGTTGTTACGCAAAATCTAAAATCAGTGGGCCACGAGCTCGGTGCTCTGCTCCATTCTGGTGCAACCACCTGCAGACAAATAGATCCATGGACATTTTTTCTTTCTTGAGCTGGCATCTGACTCAAAACTGTTCAGCTGGATAGCTCCGATATTGCTTGCCATTTTTGTTTCACTGGTCATGTTAGGTTGAGGGTATAAGGGGGCTGTTAGCTAGCGGGAAAGAGTGATGGGACATGAGGGAAGGGTCACTCCATGCCAACACTCCCGCCCACAACTCAGAGGCGAAATTCTTACAAACTACTGCCACTCTGCAGGAACTAGATCCTAGAGCTTTACAGGTGTTTTTTTTCTTACTTTCTTTTTTTGGCAATAAACAGCATGGTTATATTTGAAAGACCACTGGAAACGCTTTTTAATCAAAAGATGATTGGAGTGGGACTTTTACACATATACTTATATTGTTCAAGGAGGCTTGAGTTTAGTCTCACTGTGACTTTAACACTGAAAGTACAGGTAGAGAATCTGTTGAAGTATGGTTTCTGTTTGCTTCCTATGGGAACTTTATATTCTCAGTTAAGAATTTGCGTGAAGACTTAAATTCTCAGAATGGAGCATATCACTCATTTAAGGTTAAAAAAAATGCTGCAGCTGTTAGATGAGCTTGGTGATGTGATGTCCATCAGTTATAATTTTGATAATGGGCATAAGCTGGTACTTTAGAAATGGTCCATATGACGTTATTATGCAGACTTAAGCACAAGGAGGATGGTTGTATTAAAATAAGCTGGTACAGAATGTAACAGGCTACCCAGACCGCCAAAACGAAGTATCGACAAAAGGACGTCCAGAGGATTAGCAGGCAGTATGAAAGAGGCCTCCTGTTCAGATCAGTGTGTCAAAATCAGTGTGTGTTCCCTTTTTTAATTGGTGTTATATTTCTAAGGAAAGGTTTCTGGTGTTTTTTGTCGCAATTTAAGCAATTGAGGATCACCAAAACTCTCAGCTTCATTAATGTCTTAAGTGAAAAATTTGGATTTTTACCAGAATCAGGAAAAATAGAAATGAAGCATGAAAGTAGGACAAGAAATGAGCAAGACCTAACGACAAATTTTTAATTAACTTTTTTAAGGTAATGTCACAAATATTAAACGTTAAGCTCTAACTTTGATCACTGGACAAAACTTTACGTCTGATGTTCATAGGCCAAACTTTGTTGGCTTAAAGGCAAAATGTAACGTAATGATGCCAGCAGCAACTAATGTTTCACTAAAAGTTCTTACAGTCTTTTAGTCAGACAACCAAGTGTACATCTCTAGTAAATTTATGACCTTTTCATTATGTTTGCAGAGAAAACGAGTGATGGTCAAACATCTCTGGCTCACAGACCAATCCTTTTAAACAGGACCGCCGAACTGGAACTGATGAGCGTGTAAGCAGAACAGAATCGAAGCAGAATCATTGGGGCTCTTCTGACTAATGCTTAAAAAATAACTATTTACAACACTTGTTTATCTACAACACATGAACTGTGTCCTCAGAAAGAACATGCAGAAGTCAAGGACCTTAGCAAAGCAAATGGACTCTTTAAGTAATGTTTGTCTTTTTTGACACATTTTCTGGAAAACAGGTCTTCTCTCGTCGTCATGGTTCTGAGACAAGCATGTAGAAAGTATATACACTGAACAGAGCAAAGGGTGATATAGTACACTTCAATAATATGCCCTGTTTGACTGAGACTCAGACATTATAGTCTACATTTAGGCAGAAATGATTTTCAAAGCAAACTCCTCCAGAAAATTTACAGAACTCATCCACAAAAGAGATTTCACTGAGCAAATGAGAACCATTATGCAGCTTATACATCCACAAAACTGAGCGAGTTTTGTCTGTAATTACAGCGACCTTCTTCAGTAAACCTGCTGCAATGGATGTGGCAGAATGAGACATCCATGCAAGTCTGTATAAATGAGGTCTTTAGAAAACTATTAACATCAGCTGTGTTAATTACAAAACGGAAAAAGAGAGCGACGGACACGCTGATACCTCGCTCTGTACATAAGCGGCCGCTGGGCGCCGTCACACACTGGTACAGTTTGGAATCTCCCTTGTGCTCTCGCAGGCGTTCCCGACTCCTCCTGAGGAGAAATGAGAGGCAAAAGAAACCCTGAAGACTCTGACATCACATTTGAATCAGAACTTCACATGATCTGAGAACTTTGCATTACTCATTACAACAAATAGGTGTGTATTTTGGTTTCCTTATTAAAGGTTTGATTTTCACTAATGTTACATTCACTTGGCATGTGACGCACTCTTAGATGCGCTAAACAAACATTGTTGAACTAGTGTTTAGGTCACACTGCACAAACATGGAGGATCCTCTTCTTCTTTTTCTACAGTTTGCTAGGGCATATCCCCCACCAAAATTTGGAAAAGTGCAAAATGTCAGAGTGCTTCAAATCTTGTGAGTCTTGCTTTCCAAGCTTTTGCTTTTCTTTCCAGCTCTATTCCAATGTATGAAAGACTTGGTGTCATTTAATTCCACCTGAGCACAAACCACAATTATTAATTTCTCTCCCATGATCAGTTTTCAAACAGTTGGCACTTCCATGAATAAAAAGGGATGTCTTCCCTATGTCACTACCAAATCTGAGTCCCTAATTGGTCCAAGATTGACTTGAAAACTTGTCTGAGTGTAACGTGTGCTTGACTGCGGTGCATATTTTCCCTCGAATCTTTGTACAGGTTCAGTTCTGCGCCGGATGTATGGAATGATTAGTTTCTTTGTAGCTGTTCTTCAAATTGTCTTGGGTCTTTTTTTTTTATTTTCTTTCTCGTTTAAAAGTTCCCATAGATGGAGCCACGTCAGTTCACAAAGTAACCACTAGGAGGTTTCTTACATAAGCAAGGCATTTTCCATTCACCTCTGTTAAGGGGTCCAGCATCACAAAGGAAAATTACCTTTAATTTTTTTTTTTTAATTCACTTCTGCAATAAGATTTAATGAACAGGAGGGTAAAACTATATAGGTTTTATCAGATCTGACATTAAACTTGTGCTTAAAAGTCAGCATGGCTTTCTGGCTGAAAGCCTTTAAGTTGTCAGTGAACTGCTGCAGTATGTTTCAACAACTGACTGGCTTGTATCTGTCTCACCCACTTTCAGATTTTGGAAAAAATAAGATTTGGTTTCATTCCGTCTGGGCGGGATGACGATAAGCCAAAGACATGGTTTAATTTGATCCAGGTAAGAACTAAACGCATGCAACTTTTTCTGCTAACCTAATTCAAGAGTCAATAGGTTAAAATTGGGGGGGGGGTGTTAAGCCTTCTGGAATAGGACATTATTTTCTCTTATTTGTGCCTCAAAGTAAAAAAAAGACTAAACAAATGCTCCTACATAGGCAGGCATAGTTGAGTGGGCTTAAGCAATCATTGTTTTATTTTCTCATGTCATATTGGGTCCTTCACTTTATTAAGGTTAAATAGGCATTCTTCAGTATTGAGGTTCAACTGCTGCTTTTCTATCAGGCTAAGATCTGGGTTCACTAAAGGATTTAGTTTGGACCAAACTTAAGCAAATGGTGAATCCTGGAAATGTTTAAAAAACTCTGTCTGTGTTTTTCAACCTAACAACCCCACTTTGGTCTGTTTTTTTTCTGAAGGACAATGTTCTTTAAGTCTCGCAGTTTGTTCGGGTTCAGTTTTGCAAACCTCAGTCCTGCTTTCATGTTCTTTTTAGACAGAAAAAGTTTCTTTTCTTCGGCTGTTATAAACTTCAACATCTAACATTCTCCTTCAGGGTCCTGAATCTTTTATTTTTATTTTTATTTTTTTCAGAAATGCTCTATTGAATATTTTACATTTCTGAATAATCTTTCTCCTAAAGAAACGCTTGATCTAAGTTTTATGCGAGTAGTTTCGAAACATTTCTCAAAATTATTTACTGTGTCTCAAAATGTTGACATCCTGATTGAATGGTCTTTTTTTCAGAAGTCTAAAGACGATTTCTTCATTAATGGTGATCAGCTAAAACTTCAACTCTCATGGAAGCCCCATCAGGATGCCTATAGTGCCCACAGTTCTTTTCCTAATGTGTCATTTTAGCAGAAGATGGCACAACACAGTCAACTTGGACTTCATCTGAGTTTTTCTTTCCCAACCATACAAAGATCAATGTGGACATTTTGTTTTTTGGGTACACTAGCTCTGATGAACAGGAATAAAAAATGAATATATTATTCATATTTTATAGTTTTGTTGTCTTTTTAATTTTATTTTCTTAGTTCCTTACTTTTGTTGAGTGTCTTACTTTTCTTTTCCTTCAGAGTGTTTACTATTCAAGCTTTTCTGACCAAACTATTTTCCTACTGGTATCTTTTTTAGTCAAATCTGAATGAAAGTCGGAGAAATGGTCTGCCTATCAGGAAAACCGGCAAAAGTCACCACTGTCTTTACATTCTTTACTTAAACTCTGGGTTACTCTAACAGATGCTGCCCAGCAAAAGGTTTGTGCTGTGCATCACAAATAAACATTTTGGATTTTAACCAGATTTTCAAAATTAAAAAAAAAAAACTTTGGTTCTGAACAATTTCGATGAATATCAATTAAAGTTAGCCCTGCAAGTAAAATCCAATTACAAATTCTAAAAATATATAAGCCTAATACTTAAAATCTTCCGGCTTTGAATCAGCAACAGCTCCTCTGTTTTATGGGATTCCACAGGGGTCAGTTTTGAGGCTGCTCCCATTTTTTTGGGTACGCTAAAAGTTTCATTTTTCACTGCTATACTATTACATGCTCTCATAAAATAAGCCTCTCTGTTGCACTACTTCTGTTATGTTTGCATGAGAAGTAACAACAGATGGCCCTTCCCTTTTTTTTATTTTCAATGAAGGAAAATGGCAGTGCGGATTTTTGGTCCAATCACTTTCTATGAACCCCTTTAATGTGGATTTGGGTCTGTGTCATCATATGTCCAAATACAGCTTTAACATTAACACACATTTTAATTTCCGAAGTATATTGACCGAAAATGACACTTTTTTTAACTCTTTGTTTGACTTGTACAGGCACAGGCAACGTGATTTTATTGCAGAAGCAGGAAATTCATGTTCTTTACCTTTGCACAACTCCAAAGTTATGAGTTCATCTCGTTATCTGTCTCATGTAGAGCTGGCCCATCACACGTGTTTCCCAGTTGGAGGGAACAAGTTAACTGATTTTTAAATATTTGAATGCTTTCAACCTTTCCTTTTTGTATGTTTCTTTGTTAGATTTATTATCAATATTATGATGCATATAATTCTTTTGACATTTACAGACACAACCATTTCCTATAGATGCCATGCCAGTATGTATCCGTTAAACTGAGACAAACAGACAGTTGCAGCATCATTGTCACGCTGGTTTTTCTTACTCTTGACCCGAGCGTCCAACTCCTTCTCCATAAGTTCTTTCGATGTGGTGAACTCGCTCAAGGTGATTTTTGGCGTGCTGTCACTCTGACCCACTGAACCGATCATCTCCTGCTCCTTCTCCTGGTTCACCTCAGCGTATATGTTGATCCACGGTATTTTTCTGTGGGGTTTCAAAATCAATTCAGTAACTGAAGCAAGAAAAATACGACATGGATGTAAGGAGTAGTTTGAAGGAATTAGACTGTTTCTTTGAAAACTTTTTTAATAAATCATTATTTTCTGAAAGAACAGATTTGCCTCTCCGTGCTGATGTGCAGCTTTAAAATCAGCTTAAATGTAATTACATTTTTCCAGCTTATTTATAGGCAAATTACATTACCATTGGTATTTTCTCTGCATATTTTACACTTAGTGTATTTTTGTCTTTGTTGAAACTATTTCCAATTTATTTCCAGTTATTAAATTTCCCTGTTTTGTCGACTGTGTGATTTCCTGAAAACAGGCGTCTCTTTAGACTGATAGGAAAAACTGCATATCCATAATTAATCACAGATTTTGCTATTCCCACTGACTTTACAACAGAAAACATTTAGAGTGTAAATAATTTATTCAGCAAATAAGAGAGAAGCACAAAAACTCTATTAAAGCATGTAACTGGTATTTTGTTGCGCTTTTTACTATAGATCATCATGCACGCCTCGTGTTCTGCAACCATGCAAACGGGAACATTTCCAGAGGGACTTGCCATTAAACTATCAAACCATATTTAGAGATGGGAGTCATCTGTTTTATCAATAATGCAGAACACACTGACATGTGTACACTTGTGTACACAGTTGTTTGTATCCTTGTCACCGAAAAAAATAAATAAATAAAAAAATACTTAATGCACATTAAAATAACTGGAAATTAGAAAATGATTTGGCTGGGGGAAAGAAATCCAAATTATAAACGAAATCTTTAGTTTTGAATTATTGTTCAACAGAATCATTGTTAAAAAATTATGGAACCCCTATCTTCATATTGATTTCTGCAACCATTAGAGATACCTCTTGCAGCTGTAAGCAGGTTTTTTTTTTTGGTTAATTCTGCAAGAGCAAACTTCTCCAATGTTTTAGGTTTGAAGGGGATCTTCTCCATCCCTTTTACAGATGTTCAACAGGACTAAGAATTGGGCTGAAGGTCCACTACTTTACTTTTAACCTGCTTGTACCCAACACAAATGAACTTGTCCCAACAAGTGCAGCAAAACAGTTCCAGACCATGACCTTAGCCTCCAGGATGTTTTGCAGCATAAACACTTCATTCTTTTTGGGGCTAAATTGCAAATAATCTTCAATATAATCTTGGGTTATTGATGACATTATCCATCTCTTCAGCTTGCCATCAAATTTTCTCCAGTGGCTATTGTATGACCTGGGACCACACTCCCTAAACATCCTGGATCTAAACGTTCTTAATACTGTGTGTTGCTGTAGTAGCAGAGACATAAAGTTCTTTGTGGGGTTTCCTATAAATTTTACCTTAGAAATATTTGTCTTTGATATTCTTTCTTTCCATGGTTAGTGTGGTATACAGTGGTCCCTTGCTATAACCCGGTTTACTTTTCACGGTTTCGCTACATCACGGATTTACATCGTGCATCGTGTTCTGCATTCTGATTGGCTAAAAAGTCACTCCGCTGCTTCTCTACCCGTGCGTCAATAACATTGCAGTTTAATATATACACGTAAGTAAAACAGCTTTTAGTCACTATTTGTCCCACTGTACTTTGTATTTTATTCATAATCATTTTACATTTTCTCCCGTTTAATCCAATTACTCGGGTCGCGCTGGGCGGGGCTTATCTCCGCGATTTGAAGTCTTCTGTTCACATTGATGATTAAAATTATTATTTGACAGTACAGTACAGAAGATATTTGTTGAAAAAACGTTTCTAAAGTACTTTGATTTGTGAAACAAATGCTCGAGCCTGTAAAATAGTTTGTTCTTTCTTTTCAATGTATAATAGAGTATTTAATTGTATAAACAATAGTTAAAAAAAAGGTTTCTACTTCACGGATTTTGCCTATCACGGGTTCTTTTTGGAACGTAACCCCCGCGAAAAACAAGGGTTTACTGTACACCATTTCTAACTTTCTCTCATACATAAACATTTTAATATTAAGTGTTTGGTATAAAGCTCCTCTTCTCAGCTTTACAATCCATTGGAATTACATTATTAGTGTAAACAGTTGAAGAGACACTGTAATTCAAACACTGGAGCTAAAGCTGCAATGTACCAACAATTGTAGAGAGAGAGGATCACAGAAATGATGCACCTCTTGAACTTGTAGATGAGAAAGACAGCCAGGCCGAGGAAGACCACAGAGAGGAGCATGAGCATGGCAGAGCTGTTGTGTCGGGGGCTGGAGTCCACCAAGGGTGCTGTGAGGAGAATGCAGAAAACTATCTGTTCAACTTGGAATCTTCCACACAGAGCATGCACAAAAGAAAATGAAAAGTGATACAGGCTCTGATCCAGTTTGTGAATGCTTCAGCTCTTTCTTTCTTTATTTTTGTTTTTTTTTGAGAAATGTTTTTTTTAACTTTCAATTTTAACTACAATTAAATGAAATGTAGTGTGTTAACTGCTTTACAGCTTTTTACATTTTTTTAAAGGCACTTTAGATTGGGAGCTCTTTTACAAAACCACACCTTAAAACCCCCAATTTTGACAAGACGCAAACAAGCCTGCTTTGTTTTCACACGTTTTCTTATGGAGCATCATTTTGTATTATTTTGAGACATAATTCTTGAAAAATATTCCAATTAGCAACAGTTAACACTTGAAATCAAACTAAACTAAAGTTCTGGATGATGCAGGAGGTGTTGATGATGGTTAAATACACTTAAGTAATGCAACAACTAAACTAAACTAAAAAAAAAAAAAATTGTTTTCTTACCCAATTATCTCAATTTTCTAGCGACTTGGAGCTTAAACAGCAGCACTTTAATACATGTTTGAGATTTCAGCAAAAACTTTGCAACTATCTTAGGGGAAAAAAATCTGTAATGCACATTAAATACTTCAAAATTATAACACATGTCTGGAGATCCACAATGAAACACTCAGACAAATTTTATCCAAGTCTATACAAGATGAGGAACAATCCGTTTTACAAACAGAAAGTAAGGTGCAACAAATAATTGTAAAAGGATGTTCAAGTAAGATCATCATTAAAAAAGACAGCTTTAACAAACATGAACACAAAACAGACAAACAAATTATGCAGACTGGTCTTCAGTGGTGGTGTTGTTTGACCACCAACTATGGGTATGAAAGATCTGAGTTCTATGAAAGTTTGTAAAAAGCATGCTAACCATTCCAAGAAGAAAGACACTCTATCTGCTTATGATAATCGAAATCTTAATTCAGAACGAAGACTGTCAATAATTCCCCTTGACGGTAGAAGAATGTGCACCAACTTTGGAGCCATCATGATCAATCTGTGGAATACAGAATTTGGAACATTTACTTAACATCATATCTGTAAATTGGTTCAACTAAAGTAGGTAATCGAATCAAATCAATCGAATCCAAATACATTTTGAATTGGTGTGTGCACCTAAACATTCGGATTAGTAATGTTAACTCAGAATGGATGATAAAACATTTCTGGGTTGGTTCATATGCAACAGTTGTGCAAAGTATAGAACAGTTGGATAAAATACAAACATTGTCAACTATTTTGCCCTTCCACATACTAGAATCTCAATCACTGCAACATCTCTAAACTTTACCAAGTTTTTATGTGTGTCTGGTAACATTGGGAAGTATTTTTAGGAAAGTCTCTCATCATTGACCATAACTAACTGAAGAGTGGAACAAACTGAAAAAAACTGCCTTCTACTATCCTGTAGTCCCACCAAAATGACTTTAAGTCTAAGGCTTTACTGTCAAGAAGGAAATGTGGTTTTGCTTTGACACCAGAGAGAGATGACAGCAACTGTTTGACTAACTTTTTTTCTTTGCTGTCTATGTTATGATTAATATTGGGTAATAAATTGAAATGCTTTTAAAAACATTCTTCATTTGAAATGTGTCCTCCGGTTATATACACAACTGTAACATGTTATGTGAGGATGTTTTATTTCCAATATCAGAAATGTCAGGAGGTATAGAAGCGTGAAATTGCTGTTTCAGAGTAAAGCAGGTGACAGCAGGGGGAAATTCACACTTTTCAGGTGGACTTGAAATGGTTTCATGCACCAAATTCATAATAGAAGTCAATAATGGCCAATGCTATTGCTTTATTTTATAAGACTTGCATTAAATTCCTTTTATTGTTTTGAGAAGAGTGTTATTGTCTTTCACTGATGTCAAAAATCGGTGAGGCTTTCACTTTTCTGCCAAGACCTCCGGCTTAGAAACAGAAGCCGTCTGCTGCCACTGACCTTTCTCATGCTGCTCCAAGGCTTTTCAGACCTTTTCTTGTGCGGAAAAATACAAAGTGGGATCCAGCTGGGTGCAGCGCAAGCAGAGCTTTTTATACCTCGTACTGTGAGCTGCACACGAATCATGGTCGTGTGCCTCCAAAGACTTTGTGCCTAATGAAACTAGCCAAGCAATGAATACAACTTGAGATCTGTCGGGCAGCAAGGGACACGAGTTTCTGAGAACCACCAAGCCTTAAGTCGATAAAAAAAGTAGAGTTTTCCAGTCCAGTTATGTCACTTACAGCTGCTGTGTTTCCATAAATCAGCTGTGACTTTACTCTAAACGTGAATTCTGGGGTGTCGGTTCTGGTGCAAAAACACAGTTTCTGACTTTTCAAGCCATTCCTAACTCTACCCTCAGATTGTGCAGCACTCTGTCTCAAGGACTAAATAATCAACATAATTATACTCAGTGTAAGCCTCATTTTGTGGTTGGATGGCTGTATAAGAAATGGAGCAGATGTTCAGCTTTTGATGGTGGGCATAAAAGATCCCTCATCTCAAGGAGTTCCACTCAGAACCCAGCCCCTCCCACGCTCCCCTGTGTTCCTGCGCCGCCATGGAGGATGGCTGACAAGAATTTTAATTGGGAGACCAAAGCAAAGTCCTTGTTGTCAAAACATGCTTATTACGGTACTGGTTGTGGCCACTCCCAAAACACAAAATGCTTTAAACAAATTAATTACCACCAGAGAGTAATAATATTAAAGCTGACAACTTAATGATGGCAGACGGCAGTGAAAGGAGCTACCTCTTACCAAGTGTTAACTGTGTGTTGTACACAATCACTCGTACTCCAGGCTTCAGCTCAAACTCTACCAGATTTTGGTTCAGCGCGTTCACGATGGTGCTGGAAGTCTGTGGAAAAGCAGCAAACACTCTTACTTGTGCAAAAAATGCACTTATGTTGCTATGGGGAGATGGTCACAAGCATGTGTACCTGTTCTAGGGCATCCTCACTCTTTTTTCTGCCCTCTGATTGGTTCTTGTTGGGTAACAGGAAGAGCTCTGCAGCTGTAGGAACACCTGGAAACACGGCAACCAAGAGCTGCTCCCCCGGAAAGTCGCAAACCTGTCACACAGTCCAAAATCGTCAAACAATAATGAGACTAAAGTAAATTCAGTTGTGATTTTATGGTTCTTCATGTGGACACACAAATTTAACCCTTTAACTCCAGAGTTTTTGCTCCGTGTTTATGTTCTGAGAATTACCGTAACAACTCTTCAACTATTTACCCAATTAATGTAATTCCAACAGATTCTGATGTTGAGAAAAGTAGTTTTGCGATTATATGCAAAGTTTTAAAGCGTCAAGTGTTTACCCAACCAACGTAAACCAGCTGACGCATAGAAAAGTGGATTGGGCTGCGTCCGAATCTATTGAATTTGTGTTCATTGCATAAATGGTCAAAGAGTTACAATGGTTCAAAGAGTTATTTTGTGGACAAACAGCGGAGCTCCTTCTCTAGGAGGCTCAGACAGCTCCGCTCCAAAACTGCCCGGTACCAGAAATCCTTCATACCCAATGCAATATCCCTGTACAACAACTCACAATGCAAAAGATAACCTTTGCACATTTTTTTTATTACCTATTTTTTTTTCTTTTTGTACATTTTATTTGCACATCTTTTTACCTGCAGTGTTCTGTGAATAGTTTTTTTAAATTATACTACCTTGTGGTTTGCATTTATTCTACATCTTCTTTGTTCTTGTTTTTTTTTTTTTACATATTATTTTCAGTCTTTTTTTTTCTCTCTGCTGTCAGGTGATAAACAAATTTGTGGGATCAATAAATCAATAAAGTATTTCTGATTCTGATTCAGATTTTCCTGCTGTCGGCGGCAGCTGCGATGTTTAAAAGTTTAAAGTTATGACTTCAGTGAAGTAAATGACAAAGTTTATTGTGATTCATACAAGTCACTAAATCAAAATTTCAAATCAAGAGTGTTAGAAGAAATTGTGACATGACTAAGTGTGACAACTTAAGATGAACGTGTGAGAAACTTTACATGTTAAAAACCTGATTAATGTTAATTTTTTTATATCTGAAAAAATGGACCTTAACTGATCCTCTTTCTGGTATATTTCTAAACTTACAATGTAAAAGCTCTACAGATGCACACAGCTGCATGCTGACAATGTACAAAAGCTCTGGTGAAAGCTTTTGACCTAAATCTGACTATTAACTAAATGGCATTCATTCAATGCCACAAAATCAATATCAAAATGTGTCCAGTGTTTGCTGTGTTTGTTTCGAAAAGAGCATTTGGTGAAGTACTCAGCTTCAAAACCAGTTTACAGAAGCAAAGGGAGGCTGAGCATGGATTAGGATCTCTCTTTGCTGTGGAGCAGAGACTGTACAGCCAAACTACATCAATTATCAACTGCAGGAAACCCTTTTGGAGCACCACAGTAATGGACAAATGATAGCCTTGGGCATGTCTTGCAATGAGAAAGAATGGTGGTGGGGTAATAAAGTGAGCAGAATGACAAAAGAGGCAATAGTTCCTGGAAAAAAAAAATCAATACACTTGAAGCACGTTTACTTTCAGTGCAATCAGTCATTACTTAAAGCATAAACATGTGGCGTGAACCCATTTTGATGCAATGTAAATTTAATGTTAGATCTGCAGCAGGGAAGAAAGGCCTGCTTGGATTGGTTTGATGGTTCTCTATTCTGACAGTTCATTGAAGCAGGACACACACTTTTACAGGAAAAGACTTGTTTAAGGCTGCCGCATCACAGCCTGGCAGGTTCAAGTGAATACAATGAAAAAGTAACAATTGGAACATAACTTTAACCATTGGAAAAGGATGGTAGATTTGTTTATCATACCTGGAAATATTGTGTTGTCTGCTTTACTGAGATCGAAGTACTGCTTATATAAAAACAGAAAGCTACAAACAGGGACAAAAAAATAACTGTGAAACTCAACAATAATGAACGTAGTTAATTTCCCTAAAAAAAATCCCCATGATACTGGTACTACAAAGCTCCACAGCATTAAGAAAGTATTTCCCAGTGAGGCAAATAAATAACAATTGCTTCATTTTGGAAGGTACTAGTGGAACAAAGAAAATCCAGATTTGTCATGTTTGACAGTGATTGGTGCACTGGAAAGAGAGGACACTAAATGCAGCCTTTGGGGACAGTATTGCGAAATGGGGTAACTATGTTAGGTCAGAATAAATGTGTGCAAAGCCACAAATCTTCATTCCGAAGTCTGCAGAAATATTTAGAATGAATTTAGGAGGGTTTAATGGCGAACCTTGACTTTTGTGCTTACCATAAGCCATTAATAAAAATAAAAATAAATCAATTTGGGATGATACCCTGTTAATACATTAGTAAGGCTTTACACTGTGTGTTGCTTAGATCAATATTTATGGTCCAACATTACAATACCACTGTTGTCCACAGATTTCTGAAGCCAGAAATGAAACCTAACGTCATTCATCATTCATCATTCATCACTCCAAAATCACATTTGTTTCTTCTTTGATTTGAAGAATGAAAGTAATGCTTACTTTTAATTTTAAGGTTTTTTAAGTCTAATGACCATAAGGAAAAAATTTGATTGCATGAGGTTTCTGACCTCATTTAAAATCTTTAGATGTGAGCTGTGGGGTATTATCAACGCATAATCTGTGTGATCAGATGCTGAAAAACTGAGGGAATTTGAGAGGAAGGCAGCTAAAGAGCAAAGTGAAACCAAATAACCTCTTTTACTGAACGTTTGATCGAGACCAACAGACCTGAAAGATTCAGTGGCGGTGATGCTTGGCTACACCACTCCATTAAATGGAGCTTGACTGTAACTGCCAGTTCTTGGCTCCTCCATCTCCTTCTTTTATAGGTTGGAAGTTGTTTACTATGTTGAGGAGCGATCAGTCATGGACCAACCGCTGTCTCAACGAGAGATCTCAACCAGAACAAAATCAAGAAGGAAAACAAAAACACCTGTCACCAGTTGGACTACAGGTTTGTCTGGATATGAACTCTGTGTCAGCTCCACTCGCATAAACAGTCAGGCAGCCCCCTCACAGAGAAATCCAACTCTGATGTCAGGGGATGAAAACAATCAAAAGTGACAATTCAGCTTCTGGTGTAATGTAAGTAATAAAAATACAGACAGTAGATTCAACTCTACATTCTATGATCACATGCAGAATGGAAATGGTGACTTAGAAAACAGGGTTTATTTTCCCTGATAATGAAACACCTGCACAGTAAGGCACTACAGCAAAGAATGATGTTTGTGTCTTAGAACATCATCCATGGTCGTGTGGGGCATTTCAATGTATCTACATAAGGAGGACTGTTCCCAACCAGATTTCTAATATGGCTGTTGGTTTGGCTGTGGGCTGCAAGATTAAGGCCTATGTGGGTAACTGTGGGTTCCTTAGAGGCCTCATCTATGAAAACCCACATGGGCCAAATTGTGACTGAGGTAGGCTTACGATCATATAGACATTATATCCATTGATATCCCAATGAGTCTCATATTTTCATCGCATAGGGTGAAAATGTCCCTAAATTCACATTAGGGCCAATTTTGCCCAAATTTAGCCTGCACTAACCTAAGCAACCCACCAACCAAGCAACCCAAGGGTATGCAGAACCCAAACACACAATAACTGGGTTTCTAATTAATACACTACAGTAGTGTGTTGGGATCAAACCAACACTCCACCAATTGAGCCAAATTTGACAAATCAACAGTGTGAATCATCCATGTCCAGGAAGACTAAGACCCATGCTGTAGTTTTTCACTTTGACTCATTTAATTGAATGCCAGACACTATGTTGAACAAAAACGACAGTCAGCTGTTTGGAATACCAGGAACATCAGTTCCAATTGGGTGTATGCTGCACTCTTGGCTATACTGGATCAGACTCAGATAATTGAAACTGGAACCAGTCAGACTTGTCATTGACAGTAAAAGTACAAATAATGAGTAGAAGATGAAAAATCTTCTTAAATAAGTAACAGGTCAGTAAGAGGCAGAGTTCTGGTTTTAATGTTGGCCAGAGGTTAAAATGTTGGATAAATACTTACTTTCTGCACCCTGATACAAGCCAATTCTTTTAAAATCAGACAACATAATTCATTAGATTCTTTGTCTGCATTCTGTCTCTCACAGTTGACATGTACCTATGATACATTATAGACCTCCTCTTTTTAAGTGGGATAACTTGCAGAGGTGGTGTCTACAAAATATTTTTTGCCCCACTTTATATAAAGTGAGTCAATTAGTAAAAATAAACTGAAACAATCAAGCAGTCTTGGATTTTGATCTTGTGCAGCTAGCTTATTGTAGGTCAATTTGAAAAGCATGGGCCTGAGAAGGGTTCAATTTGATTATCAGCAAGTGTGATAGGTGATCTTACAGGCAGTTATAAAAAATATGAAATATAATTATCTTCTTTTTATTTTGGCGTTTCCCTTTAAGGGTCGCCACAGCGAATCAGCTTATCATAGGACTGATTTCTCATATTTAGTTTAGCAATGCTTTTTTATCTGATTTCCTTCCTGAGACAACCCTCTGTATTTATCCAGGCTTGGAACCGGCAAAACCCTGGCTTGAATGCTCCTCGTGGCTACAATTTCAAAGTAAAGAAATCCCTTCCAGTTTAACTATTCCAGATAATAAATCTAATTTTGCGCAGAAAAATGTCTATCCAACAGCAATTGCCAAATTTGTTTTATTAAAGCTTTATTAATTATTTCTTTGGGGATTTGTTTTTCTCTTTGTGTATGTTGGAGATGTTGTATGACTGTTTTATTTTGACTTTCTTAATGCCTCCCCCCATTCCAGTATCCTCTAAAGTGGACTAATAATATGTTTTGGTTGGCTGGATAGTATGTTGGTCTCAGAGCGACAGTGTATTTCCACTGTAGGACTGTTGTTTACATTAAAATGAATAGAATGAACATTTTATAACAGGCCACCTGGTTACCTGCTGAATTGTGTTGTTTGACATTTGGTTTCAAACCAGCATCACAGGGAGATAAAAGTCCAGCCCCTCGAGAGCATACAGCAGTAAATACATGAATCGGTCATCGGTCATGGACAACCCAAAGTGTTAGACACACCAGCTAAAGTGAGCGCAAGGCAGTCTTGTTAAACACACCACCACGATTTCTCAGATGAATTTAGACACATATGTGGCCTAAAATTATACAATTTTAACACAGATGTGGAAGTTTCTTCTGAATTTGTAAAATATTCATCCCAAAGCATCAACGTGCTGCTCAAAGGCTCAATATGCTGTTAAGATGGCTTCAGGCGCACTGAAATACAGTTGAGTGGTACTTAACCAGTGGGGTCAGCCCATGACGCATAATTGAGTGTGCACGCACACATTAATGCAAAGTGACAAGCGTCGTTACTCTCAGGCGTCCGCACAAACCCTTGAGCATGAAGTTCTGAGATCATTTCATTTGTGACTTTTAAAATGAAGGAATCGCTGCCATCATCCAGGGAGGGGAGGGACGTCTTCAAACCTGTCTGATGATGAATCGCACGGTGGCCCGGGGGCGCTGTCTTGGCGCATGGCTGAGTTCTGAGTGTCGGGCAGCAAAGGTTTTTGTGGAAAAGGAAGGATGGAGAGCAAAGATGGCATAAGACAAAGATGGAAGGACGGTGGAAATGAAAATCACTCACTTGGAGCAGAGCCTTCTTAATTACTCTCCCTACATCCTGCCTCCACTCAGGGATGTCGGGGTTAAACTCGTCCAGATTCGGAGAGAAAGATAAAAGTAGAGATTTGAAGAATTCTGTTGAGGAGAGTCAAGGGAAATTCAGCTATTAATGCATGCTGATCTCGGGGTAACTGTCATTTTGCTCCAACTGAGTTTTAAGGTACTTAACAGCTGATGAAAAAGAAGTTTCTCATTTCCTTCTCTGTTCCCTTTGGCTACATGCTGCAAATGCACTTCTTTATAATTAGAAAATGTCACAGCTCGACATAATTCCATCCTCAGGTAATAAATCACTACATTTAACATTTACTTGCAGCTTGATCAGCTCAAATAGGACATATTCTTCAGACATCTCAACCGTGTGGTGATACAATCTTCTCTGAAAGGAGCCATTTTCCTTTAAAAGGTTTTACATAGGGCAACGGATTTCATGCAGCTCTCTCCATGACTTTACTGACCTTTGACTGCTATGGTCTTGGTGTCCTGCAGGATGGTGTTGGCTGCAGATACTTGCACTGTAATGGTGTGCATTCCTTCACTCCTGAAGGTGTATGAGATGCTCCCATCCAGCGTTATCAAGGGCTGCAGGCATAAGGTTACAAACAAAGCTGGAGAACCCCTCTATCTGAGATGCTTCACATTTCTAAACACTATTTAAAAGTCAGAACAGTTTTTTTGAAGTTTGTCTTTATGCAGATACATTTCTGAATCTTATCCCTTGAAGTTAGCATTGGAGGAAGGGCTGATATGGAAATGCATTTAGGGAAGAGGTCAAAGGTCAGATTTTGGTGTCACCAAAGCAGCTTCAGGCTTGGTTTGAGTGATTCTAATCAACTTGTTGTTGAATCTGTTGTCAAGATTAAAGTTTGCATGAAAGTTAAGAGAAGCAGCAGTTCAAATTGCACAAATGTGGTTTTGGAAGAAAAAAAAAGGAACAACTGTTTAACGGATGATCCCACTTTTGGGGATCATCCAAACATGGTCGGCCCAAACATTTGTGCCAAACATGGAGAAGCTGGATTCAGCTTCTATGTTTCACAGATCTGGAACTGCCTTAAATCAGCTGAAACACTCTTTATTTAAATCCATGCAAAAGACCCTCCAGTTCACAGAATCTTTCCATTCGTTTTCTCAAAAGTTTACAACTTGTCTTAAGATATTTTTCGTTAATGATCACTTTTTAAATATTTCCTTAAGGTGTTTTTTTTTTTTTTTAATTAAGGCTCTTTTAGATGTCTTTGTACACAGAATGTACTTTACAAAGAAACTTACTTGCCCTTTTTTTGCATAATTTCTTGTTTTAATCTTTTTAAGGCAAAATGCTTCAGGTTCTATATTCTGTTTCCTTTGTTATTTGTTAATTTCTTTGTAAGAAAAAGTATGCTGTACATTACAGGGTAATGTTCTGAAAACAGCTACTTTTAACTCAAAAAAATACTAAATTATAAAAGCAAGATATAATGCAAAGCTCTGCAGCCTCCACCCAAAACAGACTCCCTTAAGTCTGCCTTAATGAACATCGTCTGTCAGAATGGAAACAGTCTTGTTTGATTATTCAGCTTAAACCTTTTGTTTCAGATCAGTGACTTCTTTCACATCTTTAGGCTTTGCCTTTGCAGACAAAATAATTTCTTCTAGTGACTCTGATATCAATATGTTTCACAGTCACACAGCAGTTACCTCTGTGTTGTTGCCGAGCCACCAGAAGTAGGTGACAGTGCGCGGCTGGATGGGAAGAACCACTGCTGTGATGTTGACCTCCTTGTTTCTGATGACCACAAATGGGGCGAGAAGCTGGACGTGCTCCACTGGACCTGTGAGAGGAACACCACCAAACAGTCTGTTTTGGTTAAAACACAAAAGAACTAAACGGCTGAGTTAAAGAACGTGGAGGATGCAGCTTGTTGCTGCGAGTGGCGCAGTGGCTTTTATTTGAAAGGTTGATACAGGCGGGTTTCATCCCACAGTGCAAAGACCGCAGGCTGAATGATAAATATTCCAGAGGTGTGAACACGACTGTGAGTCTGAGTGTTTGCTCTGCGGTAAACTGTCAGCGCGTCCGGGCCGTTTCTCTTCATCTTGTCTGCTGCATTCAGTGATAGGACCCAACCTCCGCCCCCGTACCAGCACCAGAGGAAAGTGAGAAAAACGGATGGATGCAAACACTGTGAACAAATACATCAACTCCCACAAAGATCCAGGTGCAGAGAAAAAAACCTCAGAGTGCATTAAGAAGAAGGGATGGATGGCAATTCAGGAGCAGCTGTTCGAATTCTGCAACAAACAGACATTAAAGCATGAAATAATGAGACTTTTGCTTTAGTTTAATGTCACAAAGTGAGCTAGACTTTTTCCAAATGAGACTGTGCGCGTCATGTTTGCAGAAACAGGTTTGATGCTCTCGCCGTTAAAGGCAGAAGATAAAAGACTCTGAGTTTCTGTGATCTTGGTCTCTGGTTTATTTTTACACCCATCCAGTTGTGACCTCATGATTATTAAAAGTGTTTGTAGGTGACTCTATGCTTTTCATTTGAGTCTTTTTCTGGTTTATTGGAGGAGTAAGATTGAGGTGACAAATTTCTCCCGTTTTCTGTGTACAAATCCTCTTCTTTCTCCTGAACCAACTTGAAGTTATTTTCTGTTGTAAATGCTTCAAAAATCTGACAGAAGGCCTCATCTCTAGGCAACTGTGGCCCCTCCATCCATAGATGTACTTTTTTTTAATAGTTAAACTCTTCCTAATGAAGCCTAATTTGGAGATTCTTGCTTGAAAGAGGCATTTTTAAATGTAAGTAGGTATTCATGTATTACCAGATTTCAGAAATGGAAAAGTGCTGCAGTTTGAAGAGCTCTCACACAACAAAGCTTCACCACTATTCTAAAGTCAATTCAAACTGCACTCATAGGGGTGGGGTATCCCTGTCTTTCAGTGCACATAGTCAGAACCACAGAATCAGAGATGGTGTTTCTGAAATCCACCATAATCAAATTGTATAAAGCTACCTTTACTCTGCCCGTTCATGCGCGCTCAAGCAACCACTGTCAATAAAAAGTATTTTAATAAAAATTAGCTGTGAATAACGGGAAAAACAAAGAGCCACCTAAAGTTTCTGACTGAAACAAGAATCAGCTCAAGAGCTTACCGCCTTAACCATTTTCTAGAAATCTTTAAAGATATGCAACAGTTGGGGGGGGGGAAGAAAAGAGCCCTTCCATTTTGTTATTCTTTGATCAGGATAGGTTTTCTCTAAAAAACAACTTTGGTTTGCAAACACAGCTGATTTAAATATTAAGGAAAGATGCAGTGGGAACTACATGGAGTTTGACATCTGAACTGGAGGATCATGAGACCTTCAGAAAGCTTCTAGACCTGAAGGTCTCAGAATATTTGTTTCAATCAGACTCACACGTCACATGCAGGAACAGCGTCGTCGTGTCATAGCCCAGCGTATTTTCTGCTAGCGCTGTGACCCGGAAGATTCCCGCCGACTTGTACGCGTGCTTGATCCCCTCCTCAGTCCAGCTCAGGTTGGAGTAGGAGACGGCTGTGCCGTCGCCAAAATCCAGCTGGATGTTGGTTTGCATGGAGTTGCCCTGAAAATCAAAAAGGCGATGACCGTTTAGTCACAGATGGCACTTTAACAGAGAAAAGCTGCAATGCATTTTAAACGGCTCAAATGTGGATTTATGATGCCTAATTTTAACAATGTTTTCATCACAGGTCATATCAAATTCCTTCTACTATTTTCATTTTAGGTAATTATCCTCAGTCTATTTAAGATCATGGTTAACAAATTGTCAATGTCGGGTCATACTGTATGTCGTTACCCATTATTGTCTTCCACTATCTTATAAAGTTCTTCAACCAAGCTTGATATCTTGCACTTTAGGCCGACCACCACCTATTCCTGACACAGAGACCATCAACTAGTTAGACCCCCACTTCTTTTTTTAATTTAAGCACAAAATATTCACCAAAAACTCATTTTGTAAAACTTTTTCAGACCAAACTCAGTTTCCAAAGGCAGAAATGTTCACGGAAAAACACCATAATATGTAAGCTGAATACAGTCTGACTGAGTCCAGAACATCTGGACCTTAGTGCAACCAAATGGAGGCTTAAGGCTTTACTGCATCAACATCAGCGATCACGAGGCTCAGCAGATAAAAAAAGTTCCTCCCAATTACGAAATCCAGATTTAAAATAAATAAATGTAGACCTTCTAAGCTAGACTGTGTTGCAGAAAACAATGGCATTTAAGTGTTAGTTATTCTGATAGTCTAAATGTTTAGAGCTGTAAGAACACTGAGTTATGTTGTCCAAATAGCAGGATTTTCTTCAGATCACAAAGTGTGGATAATTCTGACAAAATCATATTCAATAAGCAGCTCTGCAGCAGAAATGATGGTAAAATTGTGGGTCATAGAAATAAAACTTTTTTTTTCTTTTGAACAAAGTCCAATTCTTCAGCATTCAAGATGAAGCTTGAGTCACCGTAGATCTAAGGGAGCTTTCAAACACATCTTTTTGATCCACAGCAAAATTCATTTCCTCCCTCAGTCTTCCTCATTCAGTGCATCTGAACTCTGGTGCAGCAGGACTAACATATGAATTATGGTCCACCTGAAGCTTTTTTGAGTTGGGAAAGAAAATAAAAAAAATCAGGCTAAAGCTTGAAGCCATAACTCAAAATATACTGGAAATGTCTGCTAACATATGCTAACATTAAGAAGTGATGGTGATCATCGGTCAGTTTGCTAAAACTGCCCAAAAAAGAGCAGCTTTTGTATCAACACAGGGTTTCTGAACTCTAAAAAATAAGAGAAAGTTGACGTTTTTCTACATCTGCTGCCGCGTCGACCAACGTCTGCTATTGTGAAAACACCAAATAATACAAAAAGGGATTTTCCCCGCTTAGGTCTGGATTCTGGCTGCCTAGTAGCAATCCTATAAACCTCAGCTGATACTAATGAAGTTACATTTTTAAATTCCTTAACTTGATCCTCTTTTCAAAATTAATACATTTAGTGAATGCTAAATAAAAGCCTAGAGCCAACCTAAAGCCCCTCCGTCATAGTTAAACATAAGAGCTTTTTCATAATTCTGCCATGTGACCGCAGTGCTGTTCTTCCCCCTTTGTGTTTTTAGAACAAAAATAATTATTCTAAAGAAAAAAGAGTATTTTCATATGTCTGATGGTGAAAAGGACTGAATAGAGGTTCATAACTCAACATTTCTGCTCCAAGCTTAACTTTAAGGGTTAGTTTAAAGTAATTCTCAAGAAGTCTAACCACCTTTTTGGCTATGTTATTCAATTTACATAGACAACTCTTTAGTAACATTTCAAAAATACTCTAAAATAAAAATTTGTTTTTGTTTGTAAGTCATTCTTTTGTAGTATATGGTCCAGCTGGTCTGCATGGAGCTTGGTTTGTGGCTGGACTCATGGTGAACTCCATGTTGGAGCAGCTGGATGAGTGTGAAGAGGTGTTGCCTAACAGTCTGCCATTGAAGCTTCATGTGATGGAGAGACAAGCAACAAGTTTAGACATTACTCCAACCTTTCTGAAATCTAAAGTGTAGTTGTTAATAAGTCACAGCTTTTGGACATTACATAGTCTGCTTTAAAAGAAGTCGTTTGTTTCTGAGTGTCATTTCTATTTATGGTGCCGGGTCCTTTTTCTGACCTCACAGAACAAACATCTGCTCACACATTTATGCCAGCAGTTGCTTTACAACCCACTTCCACATCCCCAGGAACGACGGGAAATTAGTTACTGCATCTTTGATGATACAGATGTTTAAAACAAACAGCTGAAGAAGTTTGGTGAAACAGAATCCGGTTTCTGTCCAACGAACATGCGGTCATCTAGGGTTCACAAGGCAGAAACAAAACTATAAATTCAGTCATTCAATAAATTCGTTCACACCTTTTTTTAGATAATTCAATTATTTTTCTGTAATATTTCATAATAAAATATTATAAGAGATGAAAATTAGTTTAGTTTCTAGTGTTTTTAAACTGATGTATCAGTATATTTATTTGATAAAAATGTAATTTCATTTTTTTTATTTTCTTTTTTGGTCAGTTCTTACTTTATGGTTCAATTGTTTTACAATTTCAAGTTAAACTTTTTCTTCACTTAAAACATCATCAATTCAAAAGATTTTTCTTTATCAAGAAACAAATTGTTTCAAAAATGGAAATAAAAGAAAAAAAAGGCAAATTTTATCAAAACATACTAAAATTAAACGGTGATGCCAACTGGCAGTCTAAATAATCCAGTCAGAAGTAAATGAAACTGACCTGACAGAAGTGATGGTACTCCCAGAAATGCAAATATGTGACGTTAAGGATAAACTGTCACATAATTGGCATTACAGATGTTTTTAGACTCTCAGGTTGCTTGTTTAAAAGGTGACATCAGTCATTATGTAGTTTGGAGACCTGGGCCAAATTTTTATTTCATTATTTTTCTGAAAAGGTAAAAACACTAGAAATAAAAAAAAAGAAGCTAACTTTGTTTGTTTGCTAAATCTTAAAATTGAGTCATCTGGATTTCAGTAATTGCATTCTTTCCTCAAGCAGTGTTCAATCAATGAAGGCTTTCAGGACGATTTGAGCAAACTAAGCTGGGTTTACAGTAGACATATGCTTTTTAAACTTTCCCTGATGTTCTAGTCCTTTGGGTAACATTTAGCACGTTTTTTCAAGTGCTTAAAGACCCACTGATATTATCTTTTTGTGTTTTTTTTAAAAGCATTCCCAGTGGTCTTTTAATTATGATTCTTCCGTGTTTTTGCCTAAATGAAAAAAAAAACCTTTGTAGTTTTCCTGTTCATAGTTTCTGCAGAGCGGCTGATATTGCCTCTGTGTGTGGGACAATTGGCATCAAGCCATAGCCCCCACCCCATCACCCATAACTGAGCTATTAGTTTGCACGCTCTCCAGCTAGCTCACAGCATCTCACCCCCCCCACCTATCTTTCACGCTGCAACGAATATGGTGAACAATATTGGAGCTATCTAGCTGTACAGTTTTGAGTCAGATGCCAGCTCAGACCAGGCAAACAGGGACGTACATGGAAGGTTGACACCAGTGTCAGGCAACGGAGCCACCACCAGTGTGTGAATGTGTGTGAACACGTGAATGCACTGTAGTATACGCCACCCAGCCCACCCGGCATAATGTCTACGTCACAAATGAGCTCTTTCTATTTTATAAGGATTTGAATGAAGACATACTTAGAAATGCAGTTTTAAGCTAAATTTCCCTATCAATATGTCTATTATCAGAAAAATATCACAACAACATGTTAAAAACACCAAAAACACTAGTGTTATTGTAGTGGGCCTTTAAGAAAACTTGAACACCTTAATCTGTCAGCATCTACACATGTATTCTCACAGCAGGTTCATTGTTCTAGTTTAAATTCTGAAAGCCTTGGAAAAGCAGGCAGATTACCTCTGAAATATACTATCCATCATTAGCATGTTCACTGACAGGATGAGAACATGACATCTTGTAAAAAATACACATTAAAGAGGGCCCAGATGAAAACTTTTTCATTTAAAAGTCTCGCTGAGCTTGTTTGACGTGATGAAGCAACACACTGGTAAACATAGTTCTTTCTCAGTCTTCCCCCAATTTGCCGCTAACCTCACATTTAATAATGAGGAAGTTTCAAGACAAAATGTGCTCTGAATACCATATTTGTTGTGGCTGTTGTATTCAGGAGAAAAACAGGTTTCGCGTTTGTGTGTGGCATCCACTGCCACTGTGTACACAATGTAAGCAGTAGGAATCACATCTGCTGCTTGCAGAGTTTTGGTGGCTGAAATCCTTACCCACCCACTCCCACCCCATCCAGGGCTGCAGGGATCTTTATTTGTAGCGCCGAATTAGCATGCAGCCTCTGCCAAAAGCACACAATAAAACTAACAAACAAATGAATCCATTGTTCACTCTGTGTTGCTCTTTAGCTCCACACCTGAGCGTCTTCTTTTTGGGAGCGCAGGAGGTTATTCCTCATCTCTGCATGGAAAACACAACACCTTTGATAAAAGGCTTAAAAGAATAGAGGACGGCTCTTGACAGCACAGGAATTGTTAAAGCCTGTAATGAGCTGGCACACGAACAACACTCTGGCTTGGTGGCGCTAATGTAGAGCTCTTTTCACTGACCGCAGTTCATTCACTTCCACTCTTCTCATACATCTCAGCCACGCTGGGACTCGCTAATTTGCATCAGAGCATCTCTGACCCGTCGCTCTAAATGTCACTCTTTGTGTCTGTGTGTCTCTCAAGGGCCGAGCAGAACCGCACGGATCATTGTTTGGGTTCACAAAGACAGCGCTGTCATTCAGGCTGAGAGGAGTTTGGACTCAGAAGACCAACATTTATCCAGGTGTGAGTCTGGAGTGAAGCCAGAAGAACATCACTGCTTCTGCTGTAATACTTCCTCATCTGTTGAATTGGGTTAGACTGCCATTTGGAATGGATTCTACTTATCAAAAATGCTTAATGTATTCAAGTAATGAGTAGGATTAATTACCACATACACTTCAGCTGTTTCCACACGTTTTTGGTGACATGACTGACCAGGTTACCTCCCACAAAAGCCATTTTCAGCCAATAAGTAACGATCATTCATTCAGTCCCTTCTTGACCATTGCGTTTTTAAGGCAGTTATCAACTGATTCCTGCTGATAACCTCAGATCAATTAACTTTCATGCGCCCGTACAGGGGTTGACTCTTATGGGTGTAGAAAGGTGCAGTCAGATCTAAAAGGGAGCGCAGGTGTGTTGGCGAAGCCTGTTAGGTTAATATTTTAGACAAATCTTGCATTTTGTGGTACAAACACCAAATTTGGCACCTCTTTCAGGAAAGCTTGCTTGTCACAAGAATAATCCAAAACGGTCACAATGCAACAATTAGCCATGCACTCAATTGTTACAAAAATAATCAATGTCCATTAGCCTCAGCCCCAACAATATTGGCTGTTCATCCACAAAATACAGTATTTATAATTGAACGGTACCCAGAGAATACTATTATCTATCTATATATACATAGATATATTTAAAATATTTGATTTTATCCTAAAGTACATCCATGCCACATTTGGTGCTGTGAAGTTACACCCGCTAACCTCTGTGTTTTTGTGGACAAGGAAGAAAGTGACCAAAAAAACCTTGGAATTAAATAAAGGTTGGATCAAATTCGTACAGAGTACTCTAGATCTACCATTAAAAGACAAAGACCCGTAAAATGGATACCACAAATACAGTTCCTGAGCAGGCCAATGTTTTTCAGGACAGGAGAGACCCCCCTAGAGTCATTAATATCTTATATGGTCACCTTTACTAATTCTTAGCCCTGAGTGGTCAGTGTCCGTGACTCTGCTCCTACCAACAAGGTCATTTATAGATTTGTTTTTGGGTTAAAAAATACACATTAGGTCCTTGAAGCTTTCCCTGGTTTCAACTGGTCTGGAGCTCCATGTGGGTTAATGTAACAATGCATTCATTAATGTTTTTGTAACAAAAAATAAAACTGTAACATAATATAAAAGTATTAAAGAATCTTTAAAAGAAAATCTGAATTTAGTATAAAAACCTATTAGCGCTTTTACCACAAAATGCATGATTATTTTAATAACCGGCTCCACTTTGTCTTGAAGTTCCCTGTCTTGAAATCTGTGGCACCTTAAGTATCATTAAAAAAATTAAAAGGTATGATTTTCGTGCATGTGGTAAGTGTTTCATGAAGTATGTGGAAGGATGATTTAAGTTACAGATAGATTTCAGGGGGGTAAAAAATAAAAGAATTTATGACATGCCTGCGTCTTTTTTCAAGTTTTCACTACGATCTGTGGCCCGCAGCATGCCCAGAAAACAAAATATGGGTGAACATTTTCACTTTAAAGGGTTAAAGAGTGTTCGACAACTTTACCTTTTCATGATAGCCACCTGTCCTACACAGGTTTGCCCATTTTTCGCCCGCAGACAGCCCATATCCATCCGTAAGGGCAGTTGTGAATAAAGCATTGTGGTAGTGAATTAAGTGGAGAGACTGATACAAATGCAATATAATAGAAAAAGACCGCGAAAAAAAAAATCAAATGTGGTTTGGTCTGTTGGCTGACATAATCAGCTGCAGTGACTGCTCAGAGAATAAAATTCAACTCTGACATTAAAAATTAAAGTGGGAATTCTCATTAGCTTGGTGTGTCTGTCATGTCCAATCCCATTGTCTGTTGGTTGGAAATTCATGGAAACTTTGTTCTTAGGGCAGAAGCAGGTTTTTGCAAAAAGAGAGAACAACCGAACAAGATTTTAGGCCAAACGGGAAGCGACGGGATCAAATAGGAGGCTTTAAAAATTTAAGCTGACAAATGAACTGTAGAGCAGGGGGCTCTCTGAGCTTTGACATGTCTGCTGAGTGACGCGAAGCAGCAACAGCCACACGTGGACAGATGTGAGGCAAGGATATTAATTCAACATTTTAAGCTTCAATAAAGATTTAACAATCCCTCCCAAATATTTTAAAACAAAAGTTTTTAAATGACACAACAAAAAGGAAACTTGCTGTTTTCTGTGTTTTTACTTCGGCACAAGCGCAGAGCGAGCAAGGTTTTGGTTACTTTAGCTCTGTCAGCAGATGTGAAGCCAAAAACAATTCAGTGCAGCTCAAGAGGGAAGTCGCTTCATCCAGTCGGCTCAGTTGCTGGTTCTCTTCTCTTGAGCTGCACCACTTGATGTTTAAACCAACAGAGATTTTTGATTTTACTTTATTTCTTTGAAAAGAAGAAATCTTCAATACCCTGATATTAACCAGAAAATATACATCAAACTGTAACACAGTGGGTGTTCTTCTTCACTGTTTAATTTGCTGCCATAGGCAGAAAGCCTGGCTGAAAGCTTTACAGCAGATCCTAATGAGACAGGAGCATAAATGGAGCAGACGTTTCACAACGGTGGAGCATTTTCAGTACCTGCAAAAATGAATTCACATGAGCAAAACTCAGTTTGAAAGTTTATTGTTACTTTCATTTTCAAATGAAATTCAGTTTATTCTTTATACCAAACTGAAAGATGATTAAAATTGTAAATATAGATTTGCATATGAGAAATGTTCCCTTGTGAGGTAAAATTATTAAACTCCACAGTGATTGTGATATGAACTTTTCAAAACTGAGAACATCCTGGGGGAAAGTAATGCTTTTACATGCTTGCGTGGGAGTAAAACTTTACAGTTGTTACTCCCTGAGTGAGATTGATAACTGTAGAGAAATAAGCCAGCCTGATAAAACCTTTAAACTGGCCTTTACTGTAACATGTAATACTTTAACGATTTCACATACTTATTCAACTATAACGATGATGAAACAGTTATACCTTTGCAGTGTTTATTGTTAATTTATATAGATATATATATGTTGTTCAAAATGACAACAAATATTGAAACATTATCTAAAATGTTTTTTTTTGTTTGTTTGTTTTTAAACCTGATGGGTTTTCATCTATCCGTTATTTGGACCCTATATAATCTCTTTCGGGGACATGGAGTTGCTGGAGCCTGTCCCAGCTACTGTTGGTCAAAGGCACACAATCACAATCACACATCCACACCACTGAACACTTTAAAATCATCAATTAAGCAGTGAACTATATTTTTGCACTGTGGGAGGAAGCCAGAGCGCCTGGAAAAACCCCTGCATGCGTGATGAAAACATGCCAACTCTTCACAGATAGAACCCAGCCGGGATTTCAACCAAGAACTTCCTTAATCCACAACTAGTTTAGCTGTGTCCTTTAAAAAAAATACGGTATGAACAAAACATGATTTTTGCTGGAGTTTTTTTCTGATTTTCTCAATGCTTGTTTGGCATTCCCATAAGTATTTTTCTTGATGTAGTTTAATAATTTCCCAACAAGCTAGTTTTGTTTGTACAAACACAGTAGCCTTAGTTGGATTGAATAATAGCTAACTGAGATAATATGGTTTGTTGGGATGTTTGCTTCCTCTTTATGATGTTTTCTGTAAATTGACGCAAATGAAATCAACATGAAACCACGTTAGTCCATTTTTAACCAGTTTTCTGATCCTCTAATGTCAAACTGAAGCAGTCAGATGTTTCTTTTGTCACTAAACATTATCAATGTAATTAGTTTAAGTTAAATTGACCAGACCAAAGCTTTCTATGCTACAATTTTTAACCTAATCAACCTCATTGCAGCTTTCTGCAAATTTCTGCACACGTGATGACTAATTGGGTTATGCAAAGCAGAAATCAAACATAATGTCCCCTCAGATTCCCTCGGTTCTTTAATGCTGAATGGGAAATGAATTGTTTGACTTTTCCGTGCAGAATGCAGAAATTCTCGTAAAAGCAAGTGCAGAATTAAAAGCAGAGCGGATGCGGATGGAGTCAAAACATGTCAGTTTCTCACTCTTTTAAACTATTTTTAAGTGTGCATGCGAGCCACAGTCTTCCACTCATTTATTATTTAGAGTCATTTGCTCACCCCAAGAAATACAGCCATTGAGTCCTTCATGAATATAAATTAAACTCTGAATTGGTCATGAGAATTTTTTCCAAGCTGGTTTGATGCCACAAGGATTCCCAAGCCCAACATTCCTATTTTTTCTCATCAAACTGCTCTGATAAACCACCTCTTTCCTTTATCACCTTCCTTCCCTTTTCCATCAGAGAACTCGGCTCTTAATGAAAGAAAACAAGCCTCGATTCTTGAACTCATCACACTGTAATATGACAACCGGGCCCTGGCGAGCCCTCGGGGGACCGGCGCTTACTCTGAGCTGTTAAAGCAGTGGCAGGAAAACAGCCTTGTTGCTAAAGCCCTAAAGCCTGCAGTTAATATCGGCAGAGCGGTCTTTGTCCGTGAAACATGGGAAGCAGCTTCCTGGTGACCAGGCAGCCTGGCAGGCCTGGCTCTCAACAGCCTCGCTCGCTAACAGGGTCTCTGGTGAGGTTTTTTATTTCTGCTTCAAGCTCTTAACTCAGCCGCCGCGTGGGCGATGTGGAGGGAACTGACTGTGTTCAACTTCAGAGAGTCTTTAGAGCGCAGTTACTTTTCAACAAATCATCACTCAAACTTTAGAGTTTTTCCTTCAGGGTTAAATATTTTCCAAAGTTGTACACAAACGATGGAAAGCTCCCTCTGACACCATGCCATATATCTGCCTTTTGCCTTTATATCCTCATGTAGAAGCAACAAAACTGACTTGTTTTTGGAAGAACACTCTCTCTCGTTCATGCTTTGAGACTATAGTTCTCAAGGACAGGCCTGGTGATTTCAGTCATTTATACAAGGGGTCCCCAAATCCAGGCCTCGAGGGCTGGTGTCCTGCTGGTTTTCCAGAAACCCTGCCTTATTTGCTGCTGATGACCTGGATCAGGTGTGTTTAGCCAATAGGAGATTTAATGGCAGATCGGTTGGAAAACATGGAGGACACCAGCCCTCGAGGCCTGGATTTGGGGACCCCAGATTTGGACTAACTGAGAAGTGAGATTTGAGCTCTGGGGGCTTCCAATATTGTCAGATGTTGATCTTTTTTGACATAAAAGTCAAGTCTTTAAAAACTCAGTTAATTTCTGTGTCTGATAAGACAAAATTTAAATGTGAAGATTGCCTTTCTTTGGCAGCCTTCAAAACAGAGTCCGTATCCTGACATGGGAAAAATAAATTATATCTCGTTCCCACAAATTAATATCTTGTTCCCACAAAATAATATTCCGTTTCCACAAAATACTATTTTGTTCCCTCAAAATAATTTAATAATTTGTACGAACAAAATAATTATTCACTTCATAACTCATTCATAAACACGGATATGCTCTCCGTCCGGCCACAAAAGCCGCTTTCAGCGGTAACTTCCGTGTCTCTGTGACCCACATTTGTTCAAGAAAGGAAAAAGAAAAATAGGAATGATCAATTTATTGTTGTCTAAATGAATATAAGAAAAATATCATAAAGTCTTAAATAATTATTTCGTTCGCACAAATTAATTAATTTGTGGGAACGGAAGATTATTTTTTGGGAACAAGATATTAACTTGTGGGAACAAGATATTTTTTATTTTATCTATGTCAGGACACGGGCTCTATACTTCAACATTACTTTATCTGCATGAATTTCTCTGTGACTTTGAAGGTGAAAATAAATCAAGTATTAATTCTGAATCAGTGCTTCTGTGTAAGAGTCTTATTGATTGTTCTCTTACCTCATCAAAGTGCACCAGGAAGGTGACGTTGCTGCCCCGGTTGGCGGTGAGTTTGCCGTCTTTTGTGGTCAATATGAGTCCTCTAGGAGGTCTGTTGGGACACTGCTGCTTTCTGGCCGTGTAAATCTCTTTGACTCCTTTGGTACAGTTGTTAAGCACCACTTTACGATACCTTCGGAAACAAAAAATCAGCAAGTTACACAAGGGCGATTCAAGACAGAAATACATATCATATTGTAGTATGTTGGATCCTAAAACTGCAGCTTTTGTGGCTTGTATGATCCCTCAGTGTTGTGCTTGGGTATCATTAAATGAATTGGATTGTTTAGCCAAAGCACGGTGTAGATCCAGAATGGTTGACGCTCTGAGGTCAAGAACACAATGTTATATTTATTTATACGTCACTACTGATTGGTCAAACTATCACTTGGTTTTACTTCTAACTTGTGTTCAGTGGACGCGCATTTTGTTCTTAGAGCTAAAACGGTCTTAAAAATGTGCGTAGTGACGCGCGGATGTAACAGTTTTGAACGTGGAGTATGCGCATACACACGTTTACATGAGCTTTTCATTGAAAGAGGTCACTTAAATGTAAGGGCGGTGTGAACGTGGCTTTATTATCTAAAAACAAAAAGTAGACATAACATTTTTGTGTGTCTGAGATTACAAAAAATAATTTTGAAATTCTCCAGCAATATAAAAATAAATGATGATAAATCGGTAAAATTTAGTGTTAAGTAATTAGTAATCCTCAGTTAATGTTAGCTTAAATATACAATGCTGAGAATGTATCTCTACTGTCATTGACTTCAGAGTGCTTTGTCTATGTATAGAAATGTTTGCAACAAAGCAAAAACTAAAAAATGCCCAGTAGTCTCTTCCTTTCACAGATGTCATGTTAAATCTCTTATCATCTGCTCTGAAACCCTTCATTAAAAACAAAACGTAGAATCTCCATGAACACAATAGTAAAAGGCACATGCAGTTCTTACCCTGTGCTGTTGAAGAAGTTCTGACCTTGGCTACAGCTCCTGGAAACGGTGAAGGGATTGAACCAGAAGGAGGGCCGACAGTTTCCGTCGCTGCGCCGTTCATATCCATAATCACTGTCACACAATAAACAACATCCATTGGACCCTGATCAATATCGGTGTCAACAGACTTATTGTCCCGGAGTGTGCCACGCATCCATTTCTTATCTACCTTTCTGCAGCGGGCTACCAGAGGACTGTGTGCTACAGAGACGCATCATTATTACATATTGATCAGAGCTGCTATTGACAAACGCACTGCAGTGAGGTGAAGCTGTGTGTCCACGCAAACACAGCTCTGTTACTGTAAACGAGGCTACCAGAGCTTCCAATCACATGATTTACATGCAAGCCAGCAATGCAAGCGAGTGTCCGCTCTCATAATGTAGCTGACATTGATTTATCAGTTAATTATGAAGCCAAAACCAATAAACAAAACCAACAAGATGAGTGCTGACTGGTCCACTTTGACTCTGTGGTTAGAAGGGTGTGAACTGGTCATTAACGGGCTGTCAGACCTCACCGGCTGCACCGGAGCAGGTCAGGAGCCTTCTGTGGATGTTCTCAATTTGAGCGAGATTGTAAAACTCTACAGGACAGCTGGGTTTGCAGTACTTATACCTGGTTATGAAACTATTTCTAAACTTCGGCAATGGTCAGAAGCAGGACAAGAAGACTGCATGTCCCGTGTCTTTGGGCAAGACACTCCACCCTCCCTGCCACCAGTGTGGCTCCACTGGTGCGTGAATGCGTATGAATATCCCGGTGATGGTCAGAGGGGCCATAGGCGCGAACTGGCAGCTACACTGTCAGTCTGCCCCAGGGCAGCTGGGGCTACACCAGTGGCTTACCATCACCAAGTAGGAATGAGGAGTGAATGAATAAGTAATACCCAATATAAGCGCTTTGAGCGTCTGGAAAAGTGCAGAAAATCCAATCCATTCCATTGGTATTATTATGAAAGGCTTAATAGCAACAACAATCCAGGAAGAGTGTAGGTCCAACAATTTAAACGTACCAAACAAAAGATTGAATTAAATGTTTCCCAAGAACGTACGTTGATTTTAAAAATGGAATACAAGATCTAGAGAAATACAAAACAGGAAATGGCACAAAATAAAGTAAAAAATTTAGGGTTACATATAGGCTAATGTTCCTGCACTTAGACATCTGCAATATTGCTGGTGTTATAATTTTACAGTTATATTTTTTCTTTTTCCATGCAAACAAAGTGTAATAAAACAGACAAAGTATGAATATGACAAAGTTTAAACCTGTTAAGTACAAAGCAATTAGCGCTCCCTCTCCACCCCCCCTACAAACACTATTTAGATAACTGCTGAATGCTGGGATGGCTTCTCTTTTTGTTCCCTGTCATTGAAAGATAAAAATACAGGCTTGTAGGATTTGCATACAAATTGAAAACCATTCAGACATTGTCTGAGCAGAATTGTGAGCACAGCAAGCTCACTGACAGATCCTACAGAGACAGACATTATAAGAAAATAATGTAAAACCACACCAGATTTATCAGATGATTGCAAAAATTGAGTAAACTAATGAAGCTCATGGGCAGCATATGCAACGTTAAATGATGTAACACTGGCTTTTAGGATCAGTTGAGGAGAAGGCCATTATTCTGTCAGTTTTTGTTTTATTTTTACATCTTTGCATTATTTTGTTAGAGCCAACAGGTTTTCTAGAACAAACATCCTTAAAACGTATTGAAAAAAGATGTCTACCGGTTTACTCATAAACCGGGTTATTAGAGAACCATGGAGACAAAAATGGTTTAAAGGAGCACAACTGCAGCTTATTTCAACCAGCCTGCAGTTCATTTCCCTGTTTTGCTTGTTAGATGAGATCAGCTTGCAGAACATGTTTGAAGGGCCTCAAATTAATGGTTGCTGGGTGAATGCATTTGGAAATAAGTGGCTACTGAAGGGCAGCTGCTTGCTAACAAGCCAAATTCCTTTTTCGCTCCTTATCAGTATCTTGTTAAATGACCCGCTGTGTCTCCATCATATTTGGAAACTGGCGGAAACGACTCAAATCCCAACAAAGTCCTGGAAAGGCTGAACAAAAAGCCACTTCATTTGAATTGTCCACATGTGTGGCAGTGTTGCAGAACAAAAGCTGCTGCTAATGAAGCTCCCCTTTAGCAGGCAATGGAGAGGAGCGTAATCCCCCTCGAAGATTATGAAGAAAGGCACAGCAGAACAAAGGAGCGCACGGTCTTACCATTCGAAATCATGAGCTCGGCAAATGCACGACTCGGCTGACAGGACGGTGGAGTAGTCGACTCCCAGCATGCAGTGGTTTCCAGGCCGCCGTTTCATGTAGATCTGCTTTTGTCCCATCACGCACGGCTCACCCTGTTGGCACAAGCAAGAGAGGCTGAGCTGAGAAGTTCCTGCACTGCTCAGCTATTGAACCTCTGTGAATGGACCTGGTTGTGCAGGTGCCACGTCTGATAGTCTTCCTCAGTGCACTTCTTGCTGAAGATGGCCCTGTAATCTATCTTGATGAGCTGCCACTCGGAGCGATGGCTGAAGTGCCCAAAGAAGCTGAGAAAGCAGAAGAATTAAACAGTTACTTCTGGTGGAATTACTGTTATATGACATCTGGAGGTTTTGTGCTACCAAAGGCAGCATAGGCTGTGTAACAAAGTCTTTCCTGAAATTACAACATTACACCTTTTTCCTTTCCTAGTTTTTACCTCCCTATAAGACTAATTGGATATGGTTAATTTTCACACTAAGGTTGCAGTAAATACAGATTTCCATTCTGTTGTGCAATCTCTACTGTCATAGGTGACTTTTTCTGAACCTTAACTCTGTTTGGAGACTTCAGGCTTGACTTGTGACCTAAGATTTTTTGGATGTTCCAGAATTTAGATAGAAATGTCTCATTGTAAGTCTAATGGAAATAAGCAAAAATCGTAAACTTGAAAAGAAACACAAGCAGCTTAAGTATTCAAATTAGTGCATAAATGCAATTTAAATGTCAAAAGTTGCTTTAAAAAAGTAATGTGGATCCAGCTTTGAATTGTGGGAAATATTCCTAAATCAAAACCTTCATAGTTTGTCTTCAGAGAAACCCCTTTTATGTTTAAGACATCAATTTGAAATGCGCAATCACAATATCAACATCTGTCCTGTTGTTTTTCTGTTTGTTTTTTTAGATGAAGTGAAAACAATGAATTGCAAATAAATTAAAGTTTCAGGTCTAGGAAGTGAACTTAGTGCAGATTTTATAAACTATGTAAATAATTGATTAAATCATCTGTGCTTCAATTTTTAAATTAATTATCTGGAACCCATTTTAACCCCTTGGAGATAACACGTTGTTGATGGAAATGTGTTAATAATGCAGCTTTCTTTATGAAATCAAATAATGTGGTTTCTTTTAAAAACTCAAGGATAGGATCTTTTCTTTTAACGGAAAGCAGGCTGTGTTTGCAGGGTAGGAGGACAAGTCTAAGAGGTCAGAGGATGACATGAAGAAGAAAAATCTGCTGCTTCATAAATTGAGGCCCTTTGGAGTTTTTTTTGGGGGGGGGGTTACAAGATGTGTGAAAAAAAAAAATGGGTATTATGTGATTCAAATAATCTGAGAAAAATCCATTGCTAGATATGTTTGGATTTTACCCCTCAAAACTAAAAACTCCCTGAAGAACATTTTTTAAGGCCATAAAACCACTTTTTTCTCTGTTGTCCAATTTTTAGTTGAGTTGATGCACAGATGTGATTTTATTATGCTGTTTGTGTTTTTCTGAATTGCTCTTGCAGCTACTCATTTCTCTTATTTTCGCTTGTTAATACATCGGCCATTTGGCGTGTGTTCAAGAAAGCGCTAAACGCCTGTTCTCAAATGCTAATATAGCCCACGGTGTTCACACTGGATTAGCAGGGAAGGGCTTCTTTACTTATGCTACTGTTTACCAGTGCATGTCTGCCACCTGTAGTTGAAAGATGTTTGGTGGGAAGTATCAAAACTGTACAAATCTTGTGAATCTGGCTCTGGGCTTTTTCTTTCCCAGTGTTTTTCAGATATAAAAGACTTGGTGTCAAATAATTCCATCCAAGTCCCAATTATTTCTATCTCCTCCATGATCAGTTTTCAAAGGATTGGCAGATCTCTGAATTAAAAGGGACGTCATCCATTCGTCACTACCAAATCCCTAATTAGTCAAAGTTTGACCTGGTTTAACTTTCAACGAGTGTTCAGTGACAATGCCTTTTGAGCCCAAAACCGATCACATGCTTGTGTAGCTCTCCATGAACACTAAAGCTTTAGGCACAATGCATAAACAATAACTTAAGACATTAAAATCTATGAATGAAAACTGTTGAGAATATACTCAAGGTTATTTAAATACTGATCAGGATTTGACAAAAGAAAAAAGATTTTATTTTAAGCATGAACACACTTACCCAAGTTCAAGTGTTCTTTTTTTGATCCATATATTAAGACTGGCTGATGTTTGAGGAGTTTATTTGCTTTAATACCAAAATAACCCTGCAGTGACTAGAAATGTTTTCCTACAACACGGTTACTAGATTAGACTAATTTTCTTTGTTGTGTTGCCTAATTGTGTGATTTATCATCTGAAAAACAAAAGAAAGAAAAAAGTCTTTATGGTGGTGCTGCACCTGTAGTTTGTGAGCACACAGGTAAAAAAAAGCCCTACTTTTAGCACAGACCATTGATTAGACAGGCGTGATGGATGTTCTGACTCCTGATAGTTGATGCTCATCGATCAACATAACTCTGGTTTCATGCCTTAATTAGCTTTTAATTCCCAAAGTTTTAACAATACACTTTGCAATAATCACCAGTTATAATTTTAGATTTATGTAGTCTACATTCTGCTAAGCCTGACTTTACAGTAAAATTAAGCAAGTGACTTGGGTTTCACATTTTTTTAAGTTATCTGAAGGTCTGGATCACAGATATTATGGAAATAAAACCTTTGTTAGTTCCATAATAACAGAATTGCTTTGTTGGAACAGCCACAAAAATATACAGTAAAGTGCCAGAATTAGTTTTATTCTGTTTTTTTTCTCTCTTCTTTCTTTTTTAACTTGTTCTGTCCAACAGCTGAGCAAATAGATTAGAGCTGAAGGCTTTTTGTGTTGGACAGGTTTTACTATCACAAAAAGAGGTTATATAGCTTCGGGAAACTAGAGTGTAGATTTGTATAAACCCCTTTTTGTTGTATTATTTTTTATTTATTTGTTACATTTAGTGTGTGTGGGGAGGGAAGAATTATTTTTAATTACGTGCAATCATAAACAATGGAGTTGAAAATTAGGATCCCAAAAATACAGAGATGTATTTTTTTTTACATACAAGTAAAAATGTAACCTAGTTTTGAGATTCACTCAAGTCTTTCTTTTTTTTCCCAAAGAATCCATGTATTTTTTTTATTGCAAATTTATAGTAAAGATGAACACTTAGTATGATTTATATATATATATATATATATATATATATATATATATATATATATCGGAATAAAGTTTCAGATTGTCGCAATGTTGGCGCGCGAAAGAAAAAGAAGCTGAGTCTTTCAGGAGATCGTAGCAGTATACGTTAGTGAGCTGCGGCTTATCGTAAGATTACGCCATAGCTGAGACGCTCAAAAAGTAATTTTATTTGGAGATAAAACCGCAAATTTACGGAAAGTCACAGATTAACAAGAGAAAACCCCACGCTGTCCGCTTATCGGAGCTCTGTAGCTTGAAGACAGAAGACATGTGAGCCTTTTGTGAAGGTTTTCTTTATTTCCGGATTGTGTTTAAAACAAAGAGACTTGAACCTTTTTGGTGACTCAAAATCAGATTATTTTTAGTGTGGAGCTGTTCTTTCCGGGTTCGCAAGCCAAAGCGGAGTTTCATATGTGTAAAATAAGGAGCCTTGTAGAGACACGCTTGTGTGTAGAGGACGCTGCAGCCTTATTCTCCCTTTTCATTCTACATAACCTGAAGTTCATCTGTCACATTACGCCATGAACCTTGTCATCCGATCACCAATGCGAAGCAAAATCAGTGTTACATACGACCACTGCTGCAGACGGCTGGCCCTTGCCTGATCAATAAAAACAAAGATGAATGAAAATAGTCTGTTATGGCTACATAGCATTACAACGCTGAAAAAGGCAAAAGTGCTGCTCCTCAGACCCAGTTATCACACAAACGTAGAGATCTTGCCTTTGGTGGAGGGAAGGCAAAGGATTCAAGCGAACAGCTGCAGGGACACCTGGATACTATCGGGCTGCGTAGAGATCCTAGTAAACCAACCATCAATAAACAAAACTTAGTGAATCGTAAATCAAACAAATGAGCCTCCAGATGATTTGGAACATTATCAATAAACATCCATCACCTTGTTCAACTACGTTTGAAGGTCGGTCGTTTCGCTGCCACGTGTTCACCGTTGCCTGCACACATCACTCACAACAATCTCAGAATTTACTAGTTTTTTCCACGTCACAAATATCATGGTACTTTAATCTCAAACTTATTTCAATTTTTATCTCGACAAGACGAAGCTGGAACTTTGTGTTGTTTAGTTTTTCGCCATGACGATGAAGTCGGCGATGATGCATTTAATCTCGCCACGCTGGCAGAATTTTTTCCTCACGGTTCTGTAACCTGGCCAGAGTTTTGAGATTCACTCAGTCTTTCTTTTTTCCCCAAAGAATTCATGCATTTTTTGATTGTAAATTATAGCAAGATGAACACTTAGTATGATTTATATATATATATATATAGAGTATATGTATATATATATATATATATATATATATATATATATATATATATATATATATATATATATATGTAAAAAAATTGCTCCTCCACCTCCTCCTGCGGGTGGAGTGCTTTCCTCCAAGCTCGGGTCTCTTCAATACTGCAGGCCTGGGAGCTTGAGGGTCCTGCGTAGTATCTTTAGCTGCTCCTGTAGGCACTCGCGCTCTTCTGGACTGAGAGGTCTGAGGTCTTTCCAGGTATCTGTTCCAGCTTGGGGGTTACTGCCCCGAGTGCTCCAATTACCACAGTAATTGTTACCCCTCTCATACTTCTCTATGCTTTCTCCAGTTCTTCTCTGAGAGTTTGATATCTCTCTCTCCAGTTTCATGTTTCTTCTTCCTGATATACTCATCGCACCTCGGCACATCCACTTCTCTCACAACGGCTTTCCTCTTTATCTCACTCACTAACAACAGGTTGGTTCATTACGCCATTTATCAGTCTGATCTGGAAGTCCCATAAGATCTTTGCCCTCTCATTCTCTACCATCTTCAGAGGTGTTTCCCAGTTTGACCTTGGGGTTTGTAGTCCATATTCTGCACACATGTTCCTGTATATTATTCCAGCCACTTGATTGTACGCCCATGTATGCTTTTACCTTCCAGCAGACATCTACATCCTGCAGTTATGTGCTGGGATTGTTTGAGGCACTCTCTTTGCATAGCTTCATAATTCTGGGTCTTGTCTGGTGTGGTAGATCTGATGTGAGAGTATACCTTGTCTTCCTAAGATGTGTATAAGAGACAGCTATATATCTATATATATATCTATATATATATATATATCTATATATCTATATATATATCTATATATATATATCTTTTATTGTCAATTTCTTTTCTTTTTTCAAAGGTTTTGTATCAGACCCCCAAGTGATGGCAACATCAAGAAGCAGGAACATAAGAAACCAGAGAAATACCAGGGATTCAAAACAACGGGAAAAAGCATGGAAAGTGAAGGTGACAGTGGTCCTGTGGTAATTGGGGCACTCAGGGCAGTAACCCCCAAGCTGGAGGAGTGGCTACAACAGAAAAGACCTCTGACCTCTCAGTCGAAGCGAAGATACTGCGCAGGATAAAACATAACATTTACATAACTTATATCCCAATTGAGAAACTTGATCATTCTATCCAAAAAGAACCCTGGTGTGGTTTACGAGTTTAAGTTATTGTTAGTTTATGCATATAGTTGAGGGACCCCAACTTTAAAGTTTTGATTTGATTTCTAAAATGAGTTTGTAAAACTTCAAGTTTGCCAAAATGTTTTCCATATCAGTGCAATAATCATTATATGGCTTAAGTAATGTTTTATTTTAACTACATATTTTTTTCTGTTATGACAGCTTATTGACCTTAAACAAGCAGTTATGGGGATCTGCTTTCATCAACAGAGTTGTTTTCATAGTTATTACAATATTGTTACTCATTCTAAGTTTCTTGTCACTCAAGTTTATTTTTTATTTTTTTATTTTTTTCCGGAACTTGATTTTGATTGTTGATAGGGGGTTATTATATGATTTTCAGATATTTTTTTACTGGATAGTTTTTTGTCTTTTTTCTGAGTTTACTATTCACGATAACACAACAAAATTATACAAAACTCTTGCCATTCATCCCACAAAACCTTAAATCTTGTTTAGACTTACGTCATAATTTGGTTATCAGCACCGGCCTCCACCAAGACCCCATCCACGAACAATGGCACAGAGGAGAATGTGTGCTGGCTCCACTGTCGCCCCTCGTCAAAGCTGACCCTGCATCAAGCAACATTCCCATCACAAACCCAGACACAGACGCTACTGTTTCAACCTGGTCATGGGGGAGGACTTAGCCAGAGATCAGAATGACAGACTCGTCTCAGCAGAGGGGTCTCAGAGCCTCTGAGCAATTAGTTACTGTAGCTTTGGGTAAATATCAAAAGACTGAGCATTAAAAGGATGTTCAGGAGACAATCAGTTTGTTCGTTGAGGCAAAGACAAAGAAGGAGGTTAAAACAGAGAAGTTAAATAAAAAAGCTGCGTCAGTATACTGGGAATGAAAAGTTTCCCTCAAGGTGAAAGAAAGAAACACCCACGTAGAATTGTTTTGTGTGTAAGTCCAGAACTGCATCAGGCGAACCAGAGCAAGGGAAATAAAATTTAAAAAAACTGGACAGCTTTCATCATTGGGACCTGGATCTATTGATTCTGACAGCTTATCAACATTGGTGCTGAAGTGAGAACAACTGCATGCACTGGAGTGTGACATGGCTTGAAACACTGCTGCGAAGAAATGGGGGGAGGGGGGGTGTCTCAAAATAACTCACTTTGACTAAAAGCTCCAAGGGGGAAAAAGCGCCGATGTCAACCTGCTCTGAGATCCAGATGGAGAGGGTTTCAGCGAACTCAGCTGCTGTACGATTAAAGATTAGTATCTTTTGCTGTGAAGAGGTTGTGGAAACACACGTGTTTCAACATGACATTCACTTTTTTTTAAGGCTTCCACTAAAGCTGGATGGGGGAGAAGAAGAAAACTAGCAGGCCACACTTGACTGCTTCTAAAACTAATTTCAAAAATAGTTGAAAAGCAACTGGAGAACAGATCTGGTTTCGCTTGGATTAGCCTGCACCCAGGCGAGGTGTAAGCACCTGATTTGGCAGGAGGAAGGCAAAGTGTTAATGAAAACATTAAAGTGGGGGGATGCAGGGGGAGGCGCTCAGACTGCTGACCGTGAAAATAAATGGCTTGGAGAAAAACATTTTTATAATTAGACTGATGTGATTCCTTTGTTTCAATTTTCTTTTTGGTGTTAAGTGTGTCACGGACGAGCCCCCAATTTGTCACAACCTTACCCAAAGATAAATCAGGAGGACAAAATCAGGAGGAAGCCACAATATCAAAAGGGATATTTTTTACAGCAAAAGTGAGTTTATAACAAAAGGTGAATAAGACTTTAGAAATTAGCAAGTAAAATAATATTGTGTGGTATGCATTATGTAGCAATCCTAGCAAAGGGGTAGCAAGTAGACGTCATTGTCCATTCACAATGTAACCACATAAGAGCCACAAAACACTACAAAAAACAGCTTTATAAAGGAAATGTGTGGACATACCACAAGTGTCTGGTAGGAACGGACGGCATTTTGACAACAACCAGAGCTCCGCCTCTGTCCAGGAACCAAATATTGTGCTCCTCTTCAAATATCTGAAGAAACAAATACAAGAAAGTAGCAAATAGGCCAAATTTGCTCACAATTTTCACATTGTGCGATGATGACAATCTCTGTTTTCAGCATAGTCCTATTAAAGGAGGTGCATACATATCATTTTTTTCAATAAACACATATACTTTTTTACATAAGGATTTATTAAGTTCCTATAAAGGGTTGTTAACATCACTGTGGATATGGGTTGAAAGCAGTGTGATCAAAAACAAACTTTAGTGGAAAAAAACATGACAATAAATGTATTTTGGAAAATGTTTGTGGTTTCCAGATTCAAAAATCTGTACCCTCTGGTTTTTATTGGCTCCATTTAAAAATAAACAATTAAAAAGTGTGCTCCTAATTGTACGTCTTTCCATGACATCCTAAGTAGCTCTTTTAAAAGCCTTCAGCTCTTTTAAGGACTGTGAGCTTCTATTTGCCACTGATACTTGGAATATTTTGTGGTTAACTTGTGTCAAGCAATATCAGCACTGAACATGGAACTCTGATACCTCAATCCTCAATCCTGCATCCTAATATAAGAAAGAAAACAACCACGTTAGCTTTGAAACTTAAACTAGGAAATCGGTCTAAAAGATTCAATAGGTTTCAACATGAAAAAATATAATACCAATTTGGAAAAAAAAAATCTCACAGCACTAAAAATCACAGAGGATAAAAGTATTTTATCTTAGTCTGCATTTGTCTGTAATGTAAACACATTAAATTTAGGATAAAATAAGCTCATTTCATTAATCCAGGTTTGATTTAACATGTTAGGCAAAATCTTAAAAAAAACAAACTAATTTACAATAATATACATCTTAAAATCATGTTTAAAAAAATCAGAAACCCAGAAACTGTTGATGTATTCTCAGCTGGAACTGTCAAGATTGTCATTTCCTAAACTCACCTGGCAGGAGTCAGTCAAGGCTGATGAGTGCCCCAAAATCTGAAAAGTGTTGATCTTTGCAGAGTGCAGTGTTGCCAGCAGAACTCTATAAACCCAGCTGGATGTAAATATTTAACGGCAGCTGTCAAAGTCTAAAACTGCTGTGTGAGTCTGTCAGTTGGTGAGAATCGTGGTGTGAACCTCACCTGTCTCCAGGTGTTCCCTGCATCTGATGAAACAAACATGCCAACGTTGTTGTAAGACAGCTCCGCACCGATATTTCCTGCAGAAGAAATGACACATGGATTTATGAGAAACAAAACCCCGAAATGATGTAAGTTTTGCAGGCAAGTCTCGTCGCTTTTTTGAATTGCATTGCAAGCGTTAGTATAGAAATAAAACCTCCCTTGAACAAGTTAGAGCTTAAGCTGACGTTAATAAAGTAAAACGTACTGCACAATAAATTTAGCACTGTATAAGAAAAGTGCAATTGAACAATTCTCATACCATCTACAGTCACTCCTTTCTGTCATTTATCTTAACTTACTGAAATCAGCAGCATAGAGCTCTATGAATTCATCCTATTATCTATGCAAAGGAGTTTAAAAAAGTGAATGATCATTTAAAATAATGAAAAAGGTAATTTCAAAGAATGCGGAAACACTATGAATTTGTTTTTGAGAGCCATTTATCTCAGAATTCTTTGTAAAAAGAAAGAAAGAAAGAAAAAGAAATGCAACTACCTTATCAATTAACGAAATTATCATTATTCTACATTTATCCGAGCAGTTTTGGCAAGTTAATTGTTATTTGTAGCTGCTTAACCCTTTTTTTCTTGTTTTTTTCTTCCTTTTACTTCCTGTCTCGGTCTGGGTGAGCACTGTGCCGATGTACCTATGGTTGAACAGACTCCTGGTATCAAGAGATTCCCAATATACTGTTTCCTCACTGCAGAACAGAAGTTTTTGTAGAATTTACTTGTATTAATATTTTTTGTGTGGGTTCATGGGATGTGTGTGTTAACGAAGGTGAGGGGGTTGGGTTTTTGTTTTAATTGGTCTGTTTTTAATTTTAAAGCACTTCGAGCTGTGAGATGCATGCAAAGTTTAAACATATAACGTTTGCCTTGATTTGATTTGATTTAGTATCTGCCGTTTCTCTAAATAACTTTTCTAGTTGGTACTTTTGCACACCTTTTTTTTTTTCTCTTCTTCTTTGTTATTGTTCACCTCCTTTATTGAATTTAGAATTTTTCAGGGTTTTTGTAAGTTCCAGCATCCTAGCATCTCAAGTGAGCAGTTTAAACTGTCAGCATTCACACTTGCATTTTCACCGCTGTCACATTTTCTCTACTGCCTAAAAACCAAAACTGGGCTTCATGTGAGTGAATCACTGCTATTGTCATATTGACATCCACTGACATTCCCACATAAAGTTCTTTCTGATAACCTCGATAATAGTCTTGGCCAAACCATTTTATATCCATAGTGTAGGGTTTTCTTGTTTGTTTGTTGTTTGTCTACCACAAAACTGCTGATTGTTTTCTTGTTCTTGCATATAAAACATTAGTATTGATTGTGGGTGTGCTTGAGTGTAGGGCAGCATTCTGTTTCTTGAGGCTTGCAAACTAAAAAACACCACTAGTTAATTTCTGTTGAGTCTTGCTGCTCCCATGTGTGTTGTCAGTATGTGTGAAAGCGGCAAAAGTCCAACCAAATGCGTTCCTGTGTGTGCTTCCTTTTTCTGTAGTCCCACTCTGCTCTCTTGGCCAAAGCCCTGCAAAGAGGGAATTGTTCTGTTTGGATGCTGTTTGTCATGTTGGTGTGATAGTTTCTGCGCCAGCTGATGTCCTAAAAGGTGCAGTGGATAAACTAATTCATCAACTGGGAAGTCCCTCACACTGCAGTTCCTTAAATGACCACTAGCTTTATTATGTTATGCTTTGGTTATGTCTTAATTCCTTCACCATACTCGCTACATAGTGCATTATATAATGTGCTTGCCATTTTATAGCGCTGTCCTAATCTACAATTCCAAAATCAAGTGCCCTAGAAATTTCCCACAAGTCTCTGGGGGAAAAAAAAACCAGTGTGCATTGATGCTCACTAGATTAACGAATATAGACCACAATGCATTGTGTTTGAAAGTTTTTGCGAAAAAAATGTGTTTAAATGTATGTTTATAATGAACTATTAATTATTTCATCATCAGAAGATAATTTATTCAGAAATAGTTGTAAAATGATTGTACTGATTTGGTTTTCCTTTCATGAAATCGTTGAAGTCATATTTACCGTTTATGAAAAAAAAGGGGGCCAGGCAACTTCATTCTTTTATTTTTGCCTGGAAATATATGGATGAAGTTAGAGATATTCAGTGCATCTGTCATGTGGGTTTGACTCACCTGTGGCCACAATGATTCCCGGTGAAGAACTCTTGGTAGAGATGGTTCCTGATATATATGGGTTCTCTGACATTTGGAGTTGCAGATGAAGGGAACAAAAAGGCTGGAAAGGATTACAAATTTCTTCAGTGACAGTAATGGAGTGAAAATATTTTGAAAGTTAAATTTAATTAACATGAAGGTTAGAGGAATTAAAAATGTTGTTCTTTATACAAGTCAGATAAATAAAAAACAAATAAGGGCTAAAATGATAAATCCAAAAACAGAAGTCTTTGTAATTACGCCTAATGTGCCATTAGCTAAAGGAGGATGGAATTTGCATTAAAGTATGAATTCATGCCTCCGGATCACAACAGAACACAATTACATTGTTCGCAGAGCAGAACAAGCGTGTCTGCTTTCATGTCGGCAGCAGACAGCGTGTCGCTCGCATAAGAACATCAAAAAGGTGGGATTGTACAGGCAATCACTGCAGTAATTAAAATGTCAGACAAACACACAATCACAGGAACCTGGAAGCCACACCGCTCAGCCCTGAAATCGCATCTCAAACAGCGTGACGCCCTCGTAATGCCTCCGACAGGATTCCTCCTAACAGCCAGCCTGTTAGCTGTGGTAGCGGGAAGGCAGTTTAATGAGGAGGGAACACATGCAGCAGGTCTGGAACTGCCTCATATTCTCTGTTGGATCACCTCAGAACACAACAGGTCAAAGAGGTTCTACTCAGTGATTTCCCAAAGACGGGGTGGTGGTTTTGTCTTAATGGCCTTTTTTTATTCCAGTTTAAATTCAGCATAGGACTCCCACACCTTTTTTTGTTGACCTCAAAGCTGGACCTCCAGCTCTATTGTTGCCTACATGGTAGCCTTTCTTGGCATAGATTTCTGCCTTTATTTCCAGCCTGATCAGCCTGTTGCGTTAAGTTTTCAGTTTCATTATCAATCTGCAAAGAGGGGAAAATATGTCAATTTGAATTATGTTTAATACATGGATGACATTTTCTTTAAAAGGTTAACCTTTTCTATTCCACTTCAAAAACTGTACCAGGAATTGTTTTCATCATAATGTGATCCAAGGTTTAGGGTTAAATACGAAACTGAAAATCTGCGGAAATTTTGACATATTACCATTCTGTTTGACAGAGTACATTTTTGTATTAAATTTTAGGTCTGTTTCACTCTTGAGATGTGATTTTCAGCTTGCAACTTCAGCATTTTCAGCTTTCAGTTCAACTGACTTTATCAGCTTCAGCATTTTCAGCTGCCCCATTCAGTTCACAGCGTCACACTTGCAATATCACAGGTAATGCTATAGATCCAGTTCTGCTTTGCATTCCTTTTATGTTTGGTGCTTTAATTGTGCATCTGTTTTCCACATGAAGTATCTACATGTTTTATTCAATAGATTTTAATCATTCTTCAACCATCTAATTCAGTCCAATTTTACCATCTGACATGTTTTTACAGATTTGGCCGAATGAAACAGAGACTTGATGCTCCAACCAGAAACCAGGGGTGGTAAAATTCTCTTTAGGCATCAAATGATTGTTTTTTTGGGTTGATTTTGAAGTTGCTGCTCTCCAACCAGGGTCCTCAGGCAAGAGCCTGCTGCTGCCAATGTGACCAGACATGAAGACTGGAGGCGTTTGTGGCTTTGCTGTCACTGAAGAGCTGGACTGATCTGCCCGAGGAGCTCAGACTCAATAAATCCCCATCATATTCAATTCAGCTACTTAAACTAGTTTATATTACACAGTCTGTGACTTATTTTAATGATTTTTCTTTCATTTCTGTTTTGAGGATGAATAAACTCATGAATAATATTATCTTAAGCAACATCACAAGATGGGTCTGCATACTCATTCCTGTTTATGGGCAGGGATTGCAAATGGAATTGGCTGAAACAAGCTTCCTGTGAATGCTGGCAGGCCTCGCCTTCGGGGAGCTTAGTTATCCTGGAGGAGCTCGGAGGAGAATTGCGCCTCCTCGCCATCTAACGGAGGCAATTAAGGCAGGTTGGGATGACTCCCAGGGGAGGTGTTTTGGACATTTCCCAGCAGGCAGAGGCCGCTGGGCAGACACAAAACCTGCAGGGGAGATTATGTCTTTCTGACATGGAAATATTTTAGTTTGACTAAGAAGGGTAGGATGAGTTAACAGAGGAGGAAAGGAATTTAAGATTTCCAGCCAAGTTGATGCAAGCAAAAGTTTGAAAGGGCCTAAAAGCAGAAAACTGCTGTTCAGCCCCTTTAGTTGGGGTACTAAGACCACTCTATGTAGATGAAAAAGGATGTTTGTTGACTTCCATAAATTCATTTTTTGTGTGATCCTTTATAAAAGAAACCTTTGTTTCGCCAAGACTGAATATTAGAACCTCTTGTAGGAAAGTGTAGTTTTTCACATTGGATGACTTCACATCATCAGACAAAAAAATTTTTAAGCATCATAAAAAAAATCAAGAACACACAACAGTGATTGGTCCAAGTTGGTCTGAGTCAACATATCTATGGCAACTACTTTTGCCAATCAGGAGTAACCTTGTTGGAAGTTCACACCCCTTCCACTGAAAGAGTACTCAGGAGTACCTGTCATTCAAACCTTCAAGAAAAGGGTCAGCGGGCACCACATGCTTTTACTGAGGTCAATGGTCAATGGTTACAGTAAATGGAAAGAAGCAATTTCCACTGGGATTTAGGTATGCTTGGATTACAACATGTCTGGGATGTGTGTTAAATTTGAGAGGGACCTGGCTGCAGACAAAATGGCGCCAGGCATAATTGGCTGGAAGCAAAAATAATTTCACTTTCCCTAACCCTAATCATAATCCAAAAGGGTTCAGAATTGTACACAAACTTTTATTAAAGCCAAGTCCTATTGTTAAATTTGGCTACTGATACTGGAGATGATAGTTTTGATCCTTTTGTAAAAACAGACTGAAGCCTAAACTTTGGGCAATTCAATGCTAAAAAGGGAAAACAAAAATGATTACACTTCAAATGCATCTTTGGTCATCCAAACCTGAACTTAACTGTTAGTGTGTTGATTTCAGACATTTACCTAGAAGTTATTATATTTAAAATAATCCTAAAATATGCAAAGCAAATTGCTTGTCAGACAGGAAAAGACAGGGATCAAACCTCTTTCTTGTCAATCTTTTATTTCATGCACCTACATGGTTTTTTTACAATCTACTTGTACTTTTTTAAACATCTTACCAGTATGCAATGAATTTCATTCCCATCCAAGTCTGTTGGAGGAGCCTGCAGCAGCCTCCAATCCCGCCCTTTATTGTAGGTTATGTAGGTCTTCACCTGGCTGTCCTGCCTCTTGTTTGCGACCAGCATGCCTTTTATTCCAGCCACCTGGTGGAAACAGGCAGATTTAGTGACAAATGAAGTCAATCAGCAGGATAGATTTCCTTTGCATTCCCAAAAACTTCATGACAGTCGAGTCAGGATGAAGGAACAATAACGTTTAAACTAAAAAGCCATTTTGTTTTCTATTATTTCACCAAAAACTGCTCAAAGCTAAGAATCCATCTGTCTTTTTCATCTGCAGCTTTCAATCTGACAAGCCAACAAAATCCTGACTGTCAAAAACCCTAGAACATGTTGAAGGTGTTAGATCCATTACACCCATCGTTTTCTGACACTATCGAGGTAAAGTAAGCCCGTACTTTCAGGAACAAAACTCCCTGAAAAACTCCTCCACCCAAACCAATGTCTCTTTCGGGGATTAGAGGGCCTGCTTCAAAGTGTGGCATGCCATTGAAAGGACAGTCACTTGGACTGGTTGCCATGGTTAGGGCCTCCACTGGGGTGAGCTTCCCTCCCAGAAGGGCTGCGGTTCTATAAGTGGCACTAATAGGCAGCGGATTTGACATTGTCTTGGTATATGGCGTTCAGGATGGATGCGGTTAATGAGGGCCCTCATCCAACCCCACTTGCCAATCGCTGGGGTTATTATTTGTCGTCCCCACCCATTCTGTTTCTGTCTGTCACACACACACACACACAGATACCTGTTTCCAAACATGGATGCCCACCAGATTAGGTTTCCTTCAACCCACCACTCACTCCCACGTCTTTTTCTCCACAACAAAGTGCAGGACGGAGGTTTCTGTTCCTCGGCACACAGTTTTTGAAATTCCCTTATCTGCTAGCTGTTTGCAGCGACAATATCTGCTCTCTGCAGCCAGCCAGGGGAAATGAGACAGAAAATACGGCGTGACGACTCAGCTGCAGCATGCGAGCAAAAACAGGAACATTCAGCTGCTTTTAATAACTTCTGCTTTATCAGTGTGGAGGCGAACATCAGGCCCAAGTTTCACTATAAAGCAAAAGTGGGACATGAAGCAAAATCATTATATTTACTACATAAATACTACATACTACTTTGGCTTCTTAGCCAAAAAAAAGTACCAACAAATATTTTATATTTTTTAATGATGACACTCCTTAGCTTTACTGTTTTACTACGACGGAGTATTAGGGCCACCAAAAAAAAAAAAAAAAAGTTAAATTACGACTTTTTATCTCGTAAATTTACGAGATAAAAAGTCGTAAATTTAGGAGATAAAAACTCGTAAATTTATGAGAAAAAAACTCGTAAATTAATGAGAAAAAAACTCGTAAATTTACAAGATTTTGATTTTAAGTCGTACATTTATGATTAAAGTGGAAGTGAGCATGCAGAGCAGCAGGTGAACGCCGCGCAGCAGCAGAGCCGACCCACTAAACTTTGTTAAACAGGCGAGATGAATGTTCATTGATAACGTTCCTAATGTCTGGAAGCTCATTTGTTTTATTTACAATTTATTAAAGTTTTATTTATTGATGGGTGGTTTGCAGGATCTCTGCAGCTCGATGAAGCCATCGTCAGTATTCCTGCAGCTGTCCACGTCAATCCTTACTTCCTCCACCAAAGACAAATCTCTACATTTGTGTGACGCTTCCGCCGAGGAGAAGCACTTATTTGTCATTTTCAACGTTCTAATGCTAATATAAAAGACTATTTTCATTCCTCTTTATTGTTTTATGCTGAAACGGGACGTTTCATCTGCAGGAGGGGCCGTATGGAACACTGTTTACTTCCGCATTGGTGTTAAGATGACAGGTTCATGACGTCAGTTGACAAATGAACTTCAGGGTGTGAATGAAAATCAGGATAAAGGCTGCAGCGATCCTTTGCATCCAAACGTGTCTCTGAGCTCCTTATTTTACGCATTAAACTCTGCTTTACTGACACTGAACCCCGGAAAGACGGTTACACTGACAATAATCTGATTTTGAGTCATCAAAAGGTTCAGAATCTCTTTGTTTTTAAAACCTGTAATCCGGAAATAAAGCTTCACAAAGGCTCCACGTATTTCATCTTCAAGCTAGGCTCCGATAAACGGACAACTTCGGTGTTTTCTATTTGTTAATCTACGACTTTTTTCTCGTAAATCTATGAGATTTTAAGTCGTAAATTTACGAGATAAAAACTCGTAAATTTACGAGATAAAATCTCGTAATTTAACTTTTTTTTTTTTTTTTTTTGGTGGCCCTAATACTCCGTCGTATTTTACTGTCATTTCTACCTGTAAAATAAAGAGTGGATCCATGGCTCAATATTAACTAAAACATTTTTAATAAACATTTTCAGACACAAACTCCCATGAATATATTAGAACTTGCAAAAGAGATTTTAAATGAGCTTTTTAGATATTCTCCTAAATGCTAAAACAGTTTCAAAAGAAACTTCAAAAAGAGTTAAAAAAAGGGTCCCAAAAGAGACTAAAAACAATTAAAACCTTTATTAAAAAAGGTTAAAAAAGGGTGTTGAGTTTTGTTTTTCTTCTCCACAGCTCTCCTTTTTTTTTCTTTTTTTTAAATGAGCTTTTTAGATATTCTCCTAAATAATTTACTAGAGTTTGATCTTTGTATCCATTTGATTTCTATCCATCCCTTCATCAGAATTAGAGGTATGTCCTCCCAGTTGGACATGTCTTTACTGTTCTTGCCAGATGTTATAAACCTCCCAAGTCCAAAACAAGGAATGCTCAAAAGTGTTAGCAGGAAATGTTCTTCCCAGTTATGTTTTGTTAAAGTGAAATAAACCCTTCTACATTACACCAACAGAAAGATATTGGGGTCACAAAGCAACTCCAGATTGGTATGAAAATCATTTTGGTTTTTCAAATGTGATTTCACTTATTTAAGCTCATGGTCTCATTAATTTATTCATGTCTCGGTTTCAGGGTGTGACGAGGAAGGAAACCCATTTACCAGAACAAAGCAGAGAAAGTGGAGCGACTTTCCTGAACAGCCGGGAATAACCAATCATTTAAAGTGAAGCGATTTAGCGATACACTCTCTGACTCATCTGCTGGGTTACGCTTTTGTGGGTTTGGGTTTGGGCACGCTCCCGAAAAAAAAAAAACACAGACGTGAAGAGTCAGATCATCATCACCCGCTAATTCTCTCCACTGACAACAACCCACTTCACGTCTTCAATCAATCATCTGGATCTGTTTTACAGCGAAGCGAGAGACAAAGAGATAAATGACTGCTGATACTCTGAACTCCAGCCAATCAGCAGCCACCTGCTAATCCGTCTCTCCCATGGATAGGAAGCTGACGGGGTGACGAAGAGCCCTGATGGCAATGGAACGCAGTTTGCACAATGCAGCCTTGTGATTGCAGCAATTGCTCTTATCCAGTCTGACTAACAATAAAATAATACCTCTAATTTAGGAGATAATTGGCCGATTTTCTGTGTGGAGAAAGAATTATAGATTTATTTAAAAGAGAGCTGAGACACTTCAGGAAGAAAACATTAACTTTAAGTGGAGGAGAAAAACAAAACACACTCACTCTACAAATTAAAGCCTTTTTTTCAACATTCAACTGTTTCCACAGCTTCCCCCTTTTTCATAGATCTAGTTTATGAGGAAGCATTCTTGTACTTGGACTTTCAATTTGAACAGTTATGGTTGTGTTGCATCATTTAAAAAAAAGAAAAAAGGTACAAAAAGTCTTTGAACACCATAGAATTAAAAAAGAAAAATCTAAAGGGTTACACCAGGATCAAGCCTTGTTCAGAACTGTCCTTTTGGGTGGATTTAGGCTGTTTGTGGGCATAAATTGGGCAAATGTGTAGGGTGCAAGCCAACACTAAATAACAAGGTCTTAGAGTGCTCAGTGAGCTTGTAAAGCAAAAATTGTTGTGGGCGACATGCTGTAGTGAACACTTAAAACAAAACGTAAGGGTAAGGTAAGAGAGATGCAGATACATCATACTGATTTTTTTTATTTTTCTCAACCCTCACAAATTCTGCGTAGGGAGTCGGTCAGTGTTGTTCAAGTGATAAGTGACTGTCTAATAAGAACATTAGACAATCAGAGCGTAGTTTGTGTGGTCATCCAGCGGGCACTTGTCTTACACCTGCACACCTCCTGCATTTGCACACAGTCAGTAAGGGGGCCAGTATTGACGATTAGAATGTGGCTTAAAGGCACCATAGCATATCATTGTAATAAGTGCGAGCAACTTGCAAATACTTCACTTAGCAACAAAATTTGTGAGCAATATCAGAGCTATCTGGCCAAGCAGTATTGAACCAGATGCCAGCTCAGACGAGGACAACCAAGATGTATATGGATATGTCCATCATGTTAAAAATGCCACAAGGACGTGTTAAAAACACCAAAAAACATGATTTTTTTTTAAGGGAGGGTTTTTTTTTTATTGGCATAAAAAACAATCAAATGCGTATAAGAGAATGTAATTTAGCATTCTATGTTTCCTTTATTGAATATTGTGAATACCTGTCAATGTGCAGACATCTTGGGAGATAAATCTTTAATCATTAATGTATGATTATACTTCTAATCTGTAAATAGTTGTGTACAGACATTTTTTTTGTTGCTGTGTGAACTAAGTTATGTAATTTACTTATGACACTTTTATGTTTTAACTTGTAACTGTAATATTGACTACCCCTGACTCAAACCCCTTATCCCCGCATCTCTGACATCCCGCTCTGTTTCTTTTTCTCCTCTTTTGTTTCTTTTTTTCCATCCTGTCCAACAAGGAATGCATGGAAATATAATTTTCATAGATAAAGCTTAGCCTCAAATACAAAAGGGGTTTATACAGATATACACTCAGTCTGTGTGAAGATCCATAAACCCCAATTGTAACAATAAAATCTGTCCAATACAGGAGCTCTGATCTTCTTGCTCAGCTGTTGGACAGGACAAGTAAAAAGAAAAAGAAAAAGAATGTAATTAAGCAATCTATGTTTCCTAATTTCTTTTGACAAAATTGAAATACTAAAGATTCTATCTTACTTTAGACAAGATAAGAATATTACCTTCAATACGAAGAAAGTGAAAGCCTTTTTCTTTTTCTTTTTTGCATTGGCTCCCTGCATTTTGACCACATGAACAACAGGGGCTGCTCATTTCATTTTTAAAATCATTAAATACTCGTCCATCCGAGCATTTAAACTTATTTTTGTCAGTCGAGTTGTTTTGGAAACCATGGACCGAACTAATGCTGCATGGAAAACAGGATCTGTATGCACACTCAGACCTGTGCACACATCCACATGCTGGGCAGGAGAAGTAATGGTGCTGTTAATTACAACCCTGCTGTCACTGCAGCTGGCCAATATCTCACTTCCTTCCTTCACTCTCTGTCACACCTGCCAGTGTAGGAGTGATAAACTGGGTTCAGCAGAAAGCGCAGAGGAAAGGCAATACACTCTCCTGCTATGAATGCAAACACATACAGTGGATACCCAGTAAGCTAACAAGGTCATTACAAGCCCCAAGAATCACAGCATTGAGTTCCATTTAGCCTTTCTCCTCCTGTAACTGTCCACTATGAGGAAGGACAAGCACAGCCTGTAAAACATCAAGCTAGAACAAACTTTACCACTAAAAGAGTCATCATGTTGTCAGAAAAATCCCTGTCATTAGACATATGTTGGTTAGGCAGCAACCGTTAGAATAACAATAAACACTTTATACATTCATGAAGTTTTTTAATGTAAGTCTTTGTGCCAAAGACTACTTTTTTAATAAACAAAGCAACAGGTTACCGAAAACGCTTTCAGAAAAATGTATAAACACAGCCAAAGTGCTTAAAGACCTTAAGTAACTGCATTCTTGTGAAGTTCGAAAAACCAAATATAAACATGAGGCATCTAAGCCTTTTACTGCTCAAAATGAAACAATCTTGATGCCAGAGGATGAACCAATGAAAAATGTTTTACCTATGCCAAAACCTAAAAACTGCTTTACTTTAACTTCACGTATGAATAGCCAAAACTGAACTGAAACATTTATACTCTTAAAACTGAACATGGTTTGAATCTTTAGCAGTCACGACCTATCAGGCAGTTAACAAACATTTTTTACGCCTAAATATGATTGCAGTTCTCTTTTTAACCTATAGTTTGGCTAAGCATTGAGCATTTGCCTCTTGTCTTGCCCCCAAAGTGTTCTTTTATTTTTTAGTTTGTATTTCATCACATACCCTTTTTATGAATAAACATATTCTCTCTCCATCGTCACTTTATTTTTTATTTTTTTTGTTTTCATCGTTGAGTCTGTGTCAAAGCAAATTGTGGGGCATTTTTAATAAATACATTTTGATTAAAATAATCTAGTTTAGGCATCGCTTTTATTCGTTTGAGCTCTTCTAAAGGGGTTTACTCAGGTAACATTGTAAATCAGTAAAAAGTTCAAATGTTTCCACCTCATACAGGTCCAGCATTTGGTTCCCACCAATGCCCCTGGTGGTTTTGACATTTTCCATGGCCAAAGTGAAGAAAATCCCTCGTGTGTCGGACAGGTAGAGGTTGTAGGTGTCGTTCTGGTTCCACTCCTGCACCGCGGCAAACACCTGCTTCTCATCTGTGCTGACGATGTGTAAATCCTGTCAGGGAGCCGCAATACAGATGAAGAGGAAATATGACTGGAGGTGTTGGGGTGATGGATTAGAACATGTGGACTCAGAAGATCAATGCTGTGATGTGAATATAAATAGTTGCAGACATCCAGAACGCTATCGCTCAATCAGGAAGTCACTTGAAAGTAAAGCGCTCACAGCGTTTACTGTATATCTGGCTCAAAAGGTTTTCTTCAATAGTTTCATCTTTTGGTAGCATCAGAACCTGATAGGTATACATAAAAAAAATTAATCAGGTGCACTTACCTTAGGCAGGGAATATTTTGGAAGTTTGATTTCTATGAAGGAGTCTCTCCTGTAGGACACATAGTAGGTGGCTCGTCCTGACGTAGGAACCTACAACAAAGAAATACACTTCATTTATTATAAATAATATAGCCTCTGACTCCATTGTTTAGAGATTGAAAGTAAACGTTCGGCTTTTAGTTCACACATTTGCAGTTAAACATACCATTTGAGTGTTTAACTGCAATAACGAATGGTGTCAAGAGGATGAATGAAAATGACACCAAAATGCTAAGTGTTTAGCATGTAAATAAAAAGACAAGATTACATTTCGCAAAATCTATTTAAAGAGATAAATCCTCAAAATGGGCCACACATGTTAGCATTAAAGATCCACTCCAGTGAATGAATTGTGTTTTTGGTGTTTTTACAATTGTTCTTGTTGCATTTTCCTTAAGATGGAAAACACAAATGAACAAAAATAGGATTAAAACTGCCGACACAGCAAAAACCTTTTAGTAGTACAAACTACAATCGGCAGGCCACAACCCCCTGCTCCACTGTATTCCGATGAATCCACTTGCAGACAAACAGATTCATGAACGTCCTTGTTTTCCTCATCTGAGCTGGAATCTGGCTCATAACTGAACGGCTGGATAGCTCCAATATTGCTTTCCATTTAAATTGCAGCATTGATGTCAGATTAGGGTTGGGAGGGGCTGTGAGCTTGCAGAAAGACTGTAAACAAATGGATGATGGGATGTGAGGGTAGGCTAACTCTATGCCCACAGTTCTGCCTACAACTCAGAGGCCAAATTCTAATGAACTCCGACTGCTCTGCAGAGACTATGTCCAAGAAAACTATTTTGATTTTGGCCAAAAACGGCATAATCCAATTTAGAAGACTACAGCGATTGCTTTTAAAATAGCTCACAAGATTATCAGAGTAGGATTTTAACATTGTAAACCTGCTCTACCTACAGCAAGAAAATCTGAGCATCCACCTAGCGGATATTCCATGTAATTTCACAGATCCACAACTCACAGGGATTCCTGTGGCAACCTTATGAACTCAGAGGAGCAGAAACAAACTGTGAGTTTGTTTTTAAGCAAGTACAGTAACCTTACTTAAAAAGTCCCTAACCTTACTCAGGTTAGGGACCTGGGCAAATACGCCGAATACGCGAATACGGAGCCGAAGGATCTTTCTTTTATCAAAAACCCATCTGAAATATTTCTGATGCTTTGTAAATATTTATTAATGAACTTTGGAATATTGCTCAACATATAATTTTTTTCTTCTTTTTAGATTTTACTGTAGAGTACTTTATAACACATATTAGGCGTGTCTCTCTGTCACCCTGTGCTTTACACCAGGAGTTCGTACTACCTCCTTCATCACTTCAGTTTGAGAGGTCATCGTCTTCCAAAAAAGGCAAGGTTCACCCATCATTCATTCATCCGGACAACGGTGGGCCCTCAAGGCCTCCTCTGAAGGCTTAAAAAATATCTGTATCATGTGTTAATTATATTTTATCCATGCATACTCATTAAATCATTCCGAATGGTCCGTCCGTTTTATTATATTGTGTTTATGATGGTTTTGCTGCTACCAGACAGACGTATTTTCCACACTGGAGCATTTAACCAATCACATTTCAGCTGTTCTTTGTTGCCAGGCAGATTAAGGGGCTTCATTTTTCGTTCTAAAGGACCTTTGATGCGAAATCAATGTCGGTCATTTATTTCTTTAAACCAATCAGATTTTGAGTTGGTGTCAGAAGGGCCTTCTAGTAGGTTTAGGCAACGTCATAGCATTCAGACCCTCTGATTGGACAGATGTTTCATGAAGTCAAATGCAGCCTTGCCCAGTTTGACACAGAGGAGCACCTTTTGGTCTGTCTCAGTTAAAAACAGAGTTGACTGTAATGAACGCCATGGAGGATTTTGCAAGAAGATCTCCCACTTATCTCATTGACTTCCTTCATCAGAAAAATCTGAATCATGAGCAGCTCTACAGATATGTGTGTTTGGCACTGACCATCCCTGTTTTCACTGCGTCTGTCGAGCGGACATTTTTGGCTTAAAAGCAAATTAAAACTTGCGCAGAAACACAACTGGACAGACTCGGATCTCAGCACTGGCCTTGATGGCAAAAAAAAGGACTTCTTGACGGAACTGAAGAGCTATAATCTACATGACACAGTGAAATAATGAATATCATAATAAATAGTATTCCAAATTTTTGTGATTATTTTCATTGTTTTTTGCGGGCTGTAGTTGCAAAACGATGTTTGTTTACTGTTTTGTTTATTCCGTTTATTTGGAGACATTAATTTTGGCTACAGGAATTTTAAACATGAAATGCATATTGTTTCAGCACAAAACACTAGTACCTGGTTTAATAACCAAAATATATAGAAATAATACATGTACTTTTATTTTCCAATTTATTAATTAGTATTGATACTCCCATTACTATTCTCTAGGGTTGGTACTTATAATAAAATATGTGTTTTTTCCACGCAGCTAACGCAGCAACCCGAGTGTACTCTGCCTTTGCCTAACAGCAGCTGGGATAGGCTCCAGCAACCCCGTGACCTTAAAAGGGATAGAGCCGGTTCATTGGATGAACAGATTATGGTTTTTCCTTTGGTGCTTTCATGGATGGGTTCAATTGTTGAATGTTTTTCTTTACATATATTTATTTTTTTGCGTCACCAGAAATCCTGAAGTTTCCCAACCAGGCGGTGTTTGCTGTCAAAGACCTGAACCTAAAGACGCAGAGCCTTTGCAAACACTCCCAGCTGTTCAGATTTTTTTAGAGCAGATGGGGAATTGAGTTACCACCGGCCTCGAGGCCACAGAAGACTAGTACTTTGTTCGCCCAGACACATGGAGCAATAGCAGGCTGCAGCTTCATAACCCACTTTCCCCTTCCCATCAACAACAACAGCATGATATTCATTAGAGGAAAAACCATCAATTCACAGCTGCAGGCTTACTGCAGACGAGGAACAAAGCGAGCATTTACGTTGCACGACAGCGCCAATTCTGGTACTGATCCTGTAACCGCGCCGCGTGGCTCAGACCAAAGAAAACTGGCGTGCGGAGGGGAAAACAACGACCTAACTGTGAGCACAGCAGAACATTCCCACAAGCAATCGAATGAGGGAACAGGAGATCGATGGCCGGGTAACCGCCGGCAGTTTGAACTTTAAGAGGAATTGGTATGATTGATTTTTTTTCCCCATCCCTTCTAGGATCTTTCATCTGTGACTTAAAAAAGTGGAGGTGCTTGGACTAGGGAGGTGTGAGTTTACTTGAAAGACCTTGCAGAGGTCAAATAGGATCGAAAGATCTTTGCCGGACAACTCCATTTCTTTGTCTCGGGAGCTGCAGATTCCAGACGCAGGCTTGCCTGAAGGTAGCTCAAGTGATACGATTTCTGAGAAATCCAAGTTCTGTGAGGAATAAATAATGAGGGCTGAGAAATCTACAGGAGGACAACAAAGGCTAAAAAAGATGACATTCGGTGTCGCGGTAAGGGATTCTGTCCCCTAGTCGGCTCTGTGAATTAATGGCCGGGTTAGCTCTGGATATTTTTTTTTCTTCCTGCATTTGAACAAAATATGTCCAAGAGGTAAAACAAGAACTGGAAAAGCAAATGTGACACTTTTCTCCCTGAAACGCAGCAGCTGAGAGGCACACAGCACCATGAGAGTCTGTGCTCTTAAATTAGAGGCAAACTGACATGGCTGTGGACTTTCACTGCCAACTTTAAAATGTATGAAAGCTCATTTGCAAAAGTCAAAGTAAATAATGTTCAAGCTGTGGAGGAAATTAAAATACATGCCATAAATTGTATGTGTTACTTAAGATTCAGGAAATTACAATTTCAGATTTGATGTTGCTGGAATTGTGATTAATAAGAGGCAGCAGGTGTTAGCTGGGACGGCCCTAAAAACTGTTCCTGCTTCCTACAAAAATGTCACAATGACTGAAATGGAACTAAGCGTGATCAAACATTCATTAAGTTATATCATACTTTTTTTGTAAATGAATTATATTGAATGCAATTTTCAGCCTAACGTGTAGGAAAGCAGAAAAAAAACATTCCGCTAAATTAATGAACACAGCAGGAAATGAGCAACATCCCTGAGTGACCGACATCATTTAACATAAATTGAGACACAATAAAAGAGAGCTTAATAAGCTAATGAAGTCCTCTGTTTCTGTCATTTTGTTTAAAGACCTCCTCCTATCACCACCGGTCTTTTCATTAGGATTATGACATTCTTTGTCAAAATCTACAAACTTTTGTCATTTTCCAGAACATAGTTGTGGCAGTAGTTGATTAGAAATTCACTACTGAAGATCACTGATGCAAAAGTAACCCCAACCCCTTTTCCCGTCTTTTATCTGTTTACACTATCTTACAGCCCCTCACATCCTCAAACATAACATCGCTGCTGCAACAAAAATGACGAGCAATATTGGAGCTGTCCAGCTGTACAGTTTTTAGCCTGATGCCAGCTCAGACGAGGAAAATGAAGACGTACGGTGAGCAGAGAGTTTGTGACTCGCCCAGTTTCTTTTCTACGTAACAACTACTAGCTTTTTCAAACTGCATTTTTTTTTCATCTGCTCCTGGTTCACAACGATTTAAATAAAGAAAAACCAAGAAATACAATTTTAAGCTTAACATTCTTTATACATGCCTCCATGATGAGAAAAATGCCACAAGAAGATGTTAAAAGTACTGAAAACACCATTTTCCTTGGTGTGAACAGGCACTCTCTGGGAAGTTATAAAGCTATTTGGGTTTGTTTGGTTTAATTATTATTACTATTTGGTTTGCATAATTTGACCAAGGCTTGCAAATTTGTTGACCTTTTGTAACTTTTTTCATGAAAATCTTTGCTTTTGTTAATTAACTTTCTCCGCCAGACTGATAGATTAACACTGGTTTGGAAAAAAAATGATCTCCTCTAACTGGTGGTGTGTTTTCCTTTTTCCTTTTTTTTATTGTGATAAAATAATGTTGACAAACCTGATAAATACAAAAAGTCAGCAAATTAATCACAGCTGGTTTCCACAGGTCCTTTAAAATCAATACAAATCTGTTATAATTTGCTTTTGCATCCTTTTAGGCCAACTTCTTCAGAAAATTAGGCCTAAATGTAAAATCAATGCTATTAGATTTAGTCTCTTGACTTAAAATGGTGTTGTTTTGAATGAAACTATAGCATTGCATTTATCAGAGGAAACACTGGAAAGTTTTGTCCTGGTTGATGCTGTGGCACTTGGTCAAGATTTCTCCCAGGTAAAGCCAACCACCTGCCTTTTAGACCCAATCCCCACATCACTGTTAAAAACATTTTATGACTTCTTTAAGATTGAGCTTTTAAATATTGTAAATTACTCTTTTCAGACAGGTGTCATCCCTGCTACATTTAAATGGCAGTGGTGAGGCCTCTTCTGAAGAACAGTAATTTGGATCCATACAACTATAAAAATTATCGTCCAGTATCCAACTAACTATTTTAATCCAATTTAATGAGTATTTAAATAGAAATAATATCTTTAAAAAATATCAGTCCGGTTTAAGGACAAACCACAGCAGAGAGACGGCCCTTGTTAAAGTAGTATTTGATTTTAGATGTAACCTGGATGTAACCCTCAGTCCTGGTACTACTGGATCTCAGTGCTGCATTTGACACAGTAGATCTCAGTATTTTACTCAGCAGCCTGAGAGGTTTGGGCGACCAAGACCGCCACCCAGGCCAGGGCCAGCAGGACCGCCGCGAGGCCCCCAGAGCCAGAGAGCAGGGAGGCGCGGAGGGAAAGAGAGCGCCGCCCCAGCCCAACCAGGGAAGCAGCCCCCCGCCGCGCCGGGAGAGCCCAACGCAGGGTCCCAACCCCAGGTACGAGCCAGGACCCCCCAAGGGAGACCCGCTCCGCACTCCAGGCAGCCACCCACCCGGCCCACAGTTGGTCCAGGGAGGAGCAAGGCAGGGGCCCCGCCCCCGCCCAGGAGGGGGGAACCCCGGGGAAAAAAGGGGGCCCACAAGGGGTGTTGTAATTTGCTTCCTTTTCCATTTTACTTGTAACTTCAGTGTTTACCTCAGAGGGATCCTCCACATCGGTGACCCTTCTCAGTGAACAGGGTCACTGCAGTGGGACCTCCTGGGTCTGACTCTTTTGTTCGGATCTGGGGGGTCCTGTGGTAATGTACTCCGTGAGCTTGGGTGGGGGGTCACTGTTGTGAATGTGCCCCAAAATTAACGTTTCCCCACTTTGGTACATATCCAGGTCTCTACATTCCATCGTATATCACTATTTTTATCATGGTGTGTATGTGTGTGTGTGTGTGTGGGGGGGGGGGGGGTCAGCATTGCTTGCCGTGTCATTTTGTTTTTAAATTTGATTGTATTTTATGCAAAGCACTTAGAATGACATGTGTTGTAAAAGTGCAATATAAATAAAGGTTGATTTGATTTTATTTGAAATGTGAGCCTTCTGTGTTTTCTATTTCAATGTTGTATCTTAGACCTGATATAACAAGATTTTTTTGAACTAAGTTCTGTACTTTGGAGTTGAAAGACTCGGTTGGTGCTTGATGAGTCTCTTCTGAAGCAGCATTCCAACTGTTTGCTTTGATTTGACATCAAATTGAATGCAGACAGCCTCATTCATCTCAGGTCCTCCCCATGGCTTAAAACCACTGTTGATGTAACACAGACATTTTTTCTTTTTTTGCATAAATCCATTTTAACTTAATTTACTATTGACCGCAACATATAAGTTATTTTCAAAATGAAATGCAAAAATCCCCCTGACTGTAAATTGAACCTCTTATACAGTCATTTTGCTCAGTTATCTGACATTTAAACATCTAAACATAAAAAAAATGACTAAACTTAATTAACTCAGATAAGTTAACTACATAACTACAAACCTATTATTTAAATATCAAAGCTTGGTTTTGTGGTCAAAAGTGGAGTTACGGCACTAGTGGCAGAATTTACACAGTAGTTGCAGGCACATGCTCATTGCCTCATATTCTTTTCTCTTATGAATCATGCAAGTACTGTTTAGTTGTATTTAGACTTAATTGATTTAAAAATAATCTCAAGGCCAAACCCTGCACACTTCATCAGAATCACCTGTCATGTCGCAGGCAGTGAAGGGCTGTGTGTGCAGGGCCCCACCTGTATGAAGATGTAGTCATCTTGAACTATTAGGGAGCTGATGTCAATGAACCCAGGGAAAGGATAGTTCCTGTTAGCCTCCGTGCACATCTGAGCTCGGCACGTGATGTACTGCACATCTGCAACAGACAGATACAGAGAGGATGAAGGAGCTGTGCTTGGTAATCTTAACGGACAGGGATTCTGTTTTTAATAGGGACTATGATGCCCCCCTACATTCCCTTTTTGTGCTGTGAGATGTTTTCTGCTTCTTCTTTTTTAAACTTGTCCTGTCCAAGGTCTCTTGTGATGGACTTATTTTTCTGTTACAATAGCGTGTTAAGAATCTTCTGACACACAAGGTGTAAATTTGTATAAACCCCTTTTGTATTCACTTATAAAGATAATAATCAGTTCAAAAAGAGAAGAAGAAAAGCAACATTAGAGGTGTGATCTAGGGTATTTTTAATTACATCACACACCTGTTTGTGACTTGTGTGTGTTTACGGGAAATACTTACTTCCATCTGGAGTGTGAGCCTCCATGTGCACCAGATCTGGCTCCTTGTCCAGGCCTGCAACAGACCTTCAGGGAATTGATGGAAAAAACAATGAGAAAAAAATTGAAGAAATGCAAAGAGTTTTGCCTGACAGTTTAGCTGATAGTGTTAACCTGCAGGAAACATCCAGGATAAATTGTCCCAAATATATTTTTTTCAACAATGCCCCAGAAAATTATAACTACACTTCAGTCAGACAACTCATGCAGTAAAGAAAAATTAATTTCACATTATTTTAGTTTGGCATAAAGCTCTGTTCAATTACATGAGACGATATCTCTATAGAAAAATTTGGGGAAATAAACTACCCCTAACGGAGCTCACAAGTGGAAGCCGGGGAGGAGGGTGTTGACAAACCCCTATCAAACTATTCCGTTTAGTCCCTTTCGGAGTCATGGGGCTGCCGAAGCCTATCCCGGCCACTTGTGGGCGAAGGCAGGGGACACCCTGGACAGGTCGCCAATCTGTTGCAGGGTAGAATGTCCACAATCACACATCCATTCACTCTCACTCTAACAGCTAGTAGGGGTGGGATTATATAAGCTTGCTTCTTCCCACTCCTTTTCAAGCAATAAATCAAACTCTTCCCAGGAGAAGAGACACCGACAAACTTTGACTAAAATGCTTGAAATAAATCAATAAATCAAAATCAAATCAAACACCTATGGACAATTTAGAGTTCCCAATTAACCAAGAAGCATGGTTTTGGATGGTGGAAAAAAAAATTGATATTAATGTGCACAAATGTAGAGACTATTTCTTGTATCCTATATAACAGTCAAGCAGTCATTTCACAACCCTTTGGTGTACACAGAAATTAAAATCCTGCTTAAAAACTGCCACATGTCCCAATCCTGTGGCTCTAACAAGTTCAGATCATTGTTCTATCACCGCTGTGCTTTGGTATGTAGTTTTATCAATTATGACCAAATATCTTCATTGTCGTTTCATGTTTAAATGACGTTGACCTAGAAGTCTCTCGTGTGCTTGGTCTGTTTGGCATCTCTGGGTCTTTCTTCTTATAGACTCATCCTCCTAAAATCCAGTCAATCTTCTTTCTTTCTTTCTTTCTTTATGTTGTAACCGGTTTTTACATCAAATGGGGGAGACTTTTCCCGTGATGTTCCTTTGTTTTATCTTTCTTTTTTACACTCTTGTGCTTATTTTCATTTGTGTTTGAAATAAAGAATTTGATTATTCATTATTTATTGACTTGACTTGAAATTTCATTTTTTTTTTGGAGACCAATCAACGGGAAATCTTTGGAAATGGCTTTGAAGTTCTACATAGATACGTTAATGTGGATGGATGTTGTTCCCTTTTGTATTTCAAACTGAACTTATTCACATAATTAAATCATAAGTTTTACCAAATGCAAGTGTTATTTTTTAAGTAATTCATATTTCAGTTTGTTTGGTTTTTTGCTTCAGATCTGGTTAAATCAAATTAGCTGGCTTTTATTTTTCAGCCTCAGACACTAAAAGTAAGAGATGAAGCATGTGGTGACATGACCCACAGATGACATATTTTGTGAGTGAAACACATCTATCAATGGTTGGGAAGTGCCCACCACAGCTGCTTTGGAGCTCTCCTGCTTATGTCAAACAGCTGCACCCCCATTTTAGAGCAATTTTGATCATACTTTTCAACTAATATTGTCAAGGAAAACTAAAATCACTCTGAGCATGAATCTTTTAGATGTTACATCTGAAGCAAAAAGGGTTTAGTTCCCTTTTCTGTCTTGAAGTTGAATTGATTTACATTATAGTGAACAGGGACAGGCTGGATTTTTGCAGCAAGGGTCCTGAGAGATTAGTCGTCGACATGATAGACACTACTTTCAATTTTAACCAGCATGAAGGTGGACGTGATCTTGTTTCCACTTAGGAATGTATTAGATATCTGCCATCCAGAAAAAAAAAATAGTTCAGTTTAAATTTCTACAGCACGTGTATAATCCGTCACAGTGACCTGCAATGCTGCATAACAAACAATAATCTTAAAGCTGCTTTATAATTAAAAACAACACATTACAAAGATGTAGTTAGAAAAAAGATTACATAAAAACAGTCTTGAACTTTTTTGGTTTATAAGCTGGTAACGCTTTGTGCTCAAGTCTCATCTGATCATTTTTCGTAATCCATTTTCAAAGAATTCACATTTGTTTTGAATTGTGATTATGCTGTTTTTAGTCCTAATCAAAACACCTGTCGTTTTCTTGGATATAATGTCTGAGCGGCAGTAGCTCATTGGAAATGTTCTTCTGATTCGTGGGTTGGACTGTTAGCACGGAGAAACCCCTTCCACACAATTCATCTCTTCACTCTCCAGTCCCTCACACATCCAACCTAACATCACCTGTGCAACAAAAATGGTAGCAATATTGGAGCTATCCAGCCAGTTTTGAACCAGCTCAGACGAGGAAAAAAAAGACGTACTTGGATTTAGTTCTCTACAAGTGGATGCGGGGCAGAGAAGGGGCATTGCTTGCTGTAGTAGCTTCTGCCTACAGGCTTTTCCAACAGTGTTTTTTTTGTTTGCCCTCTCGAGGGAGCCCTCTGCCGTGTCCCTTGGGTGCCGGATTCCTGGGCCCGACAGCCCTCTCTCCACGCAGGGAAAATGATCCCTGAGTTCACTAGCAGGACCATGAGCCAGTGATCATGGGGTGTCCGTGTCCTTGTGGCGCGGGTTCTGGTCTTTGAGTACTGGCCTTCTCCAGAATTCCAACAATAGGTGAGCCTGGTGGGGCCATGTTTATAACACCCCTTGGGGACCCCCACTTCTCTTGTGCATCCTCCTGGGAAAGAGTGGGAGGCCCCTTCCTTTTTCTCTTCTGGAACTCCCGTGGGCTGGGCGGGTGGGTGGCTGTTTGAAGCGTGGGGCGTGTTTCCCTTGGAGGACCCTGGCTCGTGCCTGGGGTTGGGGTGGGGGGTTGCTCAGAACCCCTGGGTGGTGGACTGTTCATCAGGGGGTGCTCTTCTCTTCTGATTGAACTGGAGCTTGCACTTTGTTCACCTGTGCCTCCCTGCTCACTGGCATTGTGGTGGTCCTGCTGGCCCTGGCCTGGGTGGCAGACATGATTGCCTGGCGGGTGGTTTTCCGGTTTTACCATGCGGGAGTTGGGTGTCCTGGACACCATTGCTATCTCTGTGAGAGTTTCCTGTAGGGATGACTAGGCACTCTTCCTCTTTTTTTTTTTTTTACATTTCCGCATCCACCCCAGGAGAACATAGACACTCACTCAATCACAGGTGCTATCTCACCTTTGCACAAATGGTTTGCGCTACTGAATGAAATGTTTCACACTAGTTAGTTGAATGCATAAGTATGTGTGTGTGAATGGTAGTTATATCATGTACATGTTGACATGTTTATATGTGAAGATATTTGGAGCCAACAGGTATGTTTGTAACATGAGTGTGTGGACAGACTACACTTCTACACTACACTTGACAGTACTGATTATGATATTCCAGCAACTTGTTGCTTTATGATGCTTTACGATTTAACCACTCCCTTGCTATAACCCCCCTCAACATCTCCGTGTCGTCTTCCCTCCTCTTCTTTTCCGTCCGGTCCAGCAAAAATCGGTTATAGAAATAATATACATAAAGTTTAATGTAAATTACAAAAGGGGTTTATTCAAATGTGCACCTTGTGTTTCAATAGATTCATAAACCCTGTTGCAACAGTAAAATATGTTCAACAAATAAGACCTTCAGCTCACATCTGTTTTGCAGATTTTTGACAGGACACGTAAAAAAAAGAAAAAATCCTGCCATTGCATGCAAATATGTGGCTCTTCAAATACTTTCTCCGCTCTCCGATGAAGTAGGGAGGGGAGGGGAAAAGTGTGAGCAGCAGCGCGGGGTTGTGTGTGCGCTGTTTGCACAAACAGACAGTGGTGCCAGATTGGGCAGTTTTCTGTTCACATTAGACAGGTTTTTGCTCAAATTGAGCATTCTTTCTTTGCCCAATGTGGCAACACTGTACAGACACCACGCTCGCATGAACTCCATAAGTAAATTTAAGCTTGTTACTGTATGAATTAAAGAAATAATGTGACAAAAATATCAATCTCAATACTTCACCTTGGTATGAATACTATTATACTCAGATCGATATGCCCACCCCTAATGTCAAAAGTGCCAGAAACCGTTTTTATCGGAACAGGTCTTTAAAGTCTGCAACAGTCGAAGCACCTCTAAGGTGTTGAGGGAGACCATTTTATAACAAAACAAATGCTGTCAATGCTTGGTTGTCTTCGGGTGGAAATCATTTAATCACATTTAAAGCACAGAATGGTTAAAACTTCCTTTTATACGTTCATTTTTACTGTAACCAAAAACCACAGTGCCCCTTGTCTACCCTAAATGTTTTCGTTGTTCAGTTCATTCTCTATTTGCATCTGTAGACAGGACCTGGCTTCGTTGGTTATTTTGATGCTGTTGGATTAGCTCTTACTCCCATTGTGGCAGTGGTTCAAATCCCTTAAGGATGATGAAGTTGCTGCATGGACACGGCCAACTGCACTCTTGCCTGGAGGTGGTTGCAGTGCTGCTGTCCTTTAAACGGCTTTGCTCACGAGGAGCAAGGACAGCAAAGGGTTGTGTGCACTGTTTCAGGTTACTACAGAATCGCTTGGAAGGAGCTCCAGAGGAGCTCCAGAGGATTATGGCCCACGGCAATCCCAAGTACCCTCCCACCCCCCATCACCCTACTGAGGGGGAGCAGTGAGCTGGAAAAGAGATCCCGCCCTATATTTGTGATGAGTGTGCACTTTCTACAGAGGGAGTACACTACCGGGGAGTGAGCTGGAGAGGTGAGTGGATGAGAAGCGACAGCAACGTCCCGGATCCATTATTAGTCATGACTCTTCAAAGTTTGCATGCAATCAGAAACTCCCCCCTCCCTACCCAACTGCTGATGTAAAAAAAAAAAAAAAAGGATTTATGTGCCCGATATGAGCAGGAGGGTGGGGTGGAGTGGAGTGTGCCCTCAGAGGCTTGCATGCAAGATGAAGAAGTTTTTGATTGTAGAATGATATGTCCAAAATTTTAGTGGAATCGCTGCTCAGAGGCAGGACCCCTCAGAGACACAGACATGACTTTCTGAGCAGTGCCCCACGACAGGAGCTCCATCTGCTCTCCAGTAAAGATGTGAAAAGAGGCGACTCACCAGTAAAACCTGTTTGGGGTAACTTGTTCGTGGATGAGCTGCCATTTCCTTCCAAAGTCTAGTGAGCTGTACAACTGCAGGGAGAACAGAGCAGAAGAAAGCATGATCTGTAAGTGTTTGTTGGATCATTGGATCAGATTTGAATCCCTCTGGATCTGATGCTCAAGAAAGTGGTCAGAAATGAGGTTGGTCTGAAAGTGATGAGATTAAAGCAGAATGCCATACAAAAATAGTCAATCTAGATTAAGGACAGAAGGAAAGTTAAGTTCCTCCCATTTTTCTTTGGCTTGTATGACTTCTCTTTAGCAAAAGGTGTTTACTTGTAAGTCACTGACTGTGTATATGCACAGCCATATTTTCAGCACCATAAGTGGCACTTGAATAGCCTTTATTTTATTTTCAGAAAAAGACAGTGGGCCCTATATAGTGGAGCGCCTTATATATGGATTACTTCTGGTTGTGTTTCCTGACTCATCCACTTGGGTCCCTGTCATATGCACGTACTCAGTCTTGCTGTGGCCAACCTTTATTCAAAACATTGCCAAAATCAAAAACATAGTGTCAAAGCCAGACCTGGAGATACTTATTCATGCATTTGTCTCCAGTAGGTTAGACTACTGTAACGGCCTGCTCACCGGCCTCTCCAAACGAGCTGTAAAACAGCTTCAGTACATCCAGAATGCTGCTGCTCGAGTCCTGACCAGAACCAGGAAGTATGATCACATTAGTCCTGTGCTCAGGTCTCTGCACTGGCTCCCTGTACCTCAAAGAATAGACTTCAAAGCAGCTCTGCTTGTGTACAAGTCTCTCCATGGCCGAGCACTAAAGTACATCTCTGACATGTTAGTGCCATATGAACCATCTCGTACTCTGAGGACCTCAGGGGCCGGCCTCCTGTTGATTCCCAGAGTCAGAACTAAACAAGGGGAATCAGCGTTTCAATATTCTGCAGCTAAAATCTGGAACAGCCTCCCTGAAGGTGTAAGACAGGCCTCTTCTGTGTTCATGTCCAAATCTAGACTTAAAACATTTCTGTTTAGCTGTGTATATGACTGAAAGGTCCTATCTGCACTTTTCGTTCCTTTCCTTCCTTTATTTTTAAATCAATTTTCAGATGTTTTCTTTTCTTTTAAAGTAAATTTTACGTTGATTATTTCTATGATGTATTGTGATTTTAATCAATTTTTCTGTTTTGTGAGGCACCTTGAATTACTTTGTGTATGAAGTGTGCTATACAAATAAACTTGCCTTGCCTTGCCTTATTCCTCTCCTTTCCAGGGGAAACCTCCACCTCTCTAGCTTCTCCTCCACCTGTTCCCTGCTCTCGCTACAAATCACACTATCATCCAACCAGGATATCATGTGTAATTGGAATGTAATTTCTCAAAAAGAATTTTTTTTGAATGCATATTTTTTATTTTATTTTATATTAAAGAAAATTGTTTTTCACAGCTTGTAGGGACTGTGGCTCTGTCGATCCTGAAGGAACCTGACCTACAAACTGCATGGAGCAGCTGGTTGGTTGGGCTCAGTGTTCTGGCAAAGGTGTGAGGCAACAATCTAAAAGGTATCCTGGCACCAAATCTTCATAACATTAAAAAAATTGTAAAATTAAACTATATCCTAAAAGCATCAGTAATTTGCTCAATCTGTTGACATGTAACATTTAGGGCCTACATACATTAAATATAAATGACTGAATAAAAGTCTTTTGATGCCATGTACAATTTCACTTTGGACAAAATTATAAACAGAGAAATTACTCATAATAATGGAGAATCCCACCCTGGCATGCTCCTTCAGAAATGTACTGTGCCAGAGTTCACTGCACTGTATTGGAATCAATCTCTGCAAGATGACCTTGAAACACTTGGATTAATGGTACTTTAGCACAAAACAGAGAGTGGACAATCCAAAAAAGCTTCATTAAAAAAAAAAAAAGAAAAAGAAAAAAAAAGCATCTGCATGGTTCAGGTTGCCTGATGTAAGTCTGTCCTTCCTGAGTAAAATCTGTCAGGCGTTTTTAGGTTAAAGCCAGTTCTTCAGTGATCAAAACTAGTGCAGCAAGAAGAACAATGTGTCATCTGCATCATACTGCGAATCTGAGATTCTGCTAGATAGGCCTTTTTTGGCAGAGTTTTATCTGAGAGATCCAACAGTGAGAAGTGAGAATCAAAAGAGTAGAAGTCTTACAAAGAAAGCTTGACTGGAGGATAAGAGTTCAAAGTGGAGAGCAAGACAATCACACAATCAGCTGTGACTTTGAATGCAGAAACACAAGTTTGAGGTGAAACAGCCCATTTACTCAGAAGTAGGTATTCTCTGAGTGTGAAAGGTATGAAAAAGTAGAAAATGTGAATCTGAATCAAATATCCCTGCTGGTAAATGGAAAATATGTTCTATTGAAAGCAGCAATGGTTAAAATCTGGGAAGTTTGGGGCAATTTGGTCCTTAAAATGATCTATTAAGCGTTTCATTGTTTAAGCTTTCTACTAATGGAAGCACATTTCAAATTTGGCAACAAGGATTAAAGCAGGATTAGTGACTCCAGGAAATCGGCCCTCTGAACTAAACTGCAATACTATTCAACAAGCGGCCAATCACACACACATAGAAACTCATTCAGAGGTAGGTTAAAACGAAAGACTCCACAGGACCGAGATACGCAAAACTAAGTCAAATCTAAAATTAAACAGTGGACACTAAACCCAAGTAACCTTCGATGAATCCAGCCAGTGATGTATAGCTCTGCAGGTGTGCAGCATGCAGCCAGTGGCCCAATTTCAATGCACTAATTACATTTACTGGTGCTCGGGCAAGCAATTAATAACCCCTGTGCTTTTTCCCCAACACTGTATTGATTTATGGAGTACAAGCGGCTCTTTTACGAGTTGCTGCCTCTGTGCTTTGTTATTTCCTTGCAGCAAGGTGAGACTGTGGACCAAACAGAGGCTAATGCTCCTGCTGTGTACCTTTTGTCACAGCAAATCTTTTTGCAGTTGAGCGTCTATCTTTGTCAGCAGGAGTATTTTTCAGTCGATAAAACCATTTTCACACCAAGCTTTTTCTGGAGAATTGGTCCAGGTGAGATAGGCTCTCGAGCGAAAATGGGAGAAAGAAGAATGCTTTTATGTAAATATTTATGTTGATTACATGACGCACATGACATTTCAACGTTTAATCCTTTCAAACTCACATTTGTTGGCACATTTAATTTATCTTTATATGTAAGCCACAAGTGTACTGAAGCTACATATTTGGACTTTGGATTTAACTTTCTGTCATGTTTTTTTCAGTATGAAAGATTTGGAATCCAGTTTTACTGTAAGACATCTCAAAATAGTTTTTGTATCTACTCTTCACTGGCAGTTTACAGATCCAGTTTAGCTGGGGTGGCGGTTGTTTATGTTGAAGGTGGGCAAAGTTATACTTTTTTGTAATATTTTTAAATACATTTATTTAAACTCTCACACAACAGAAACTCAAACCTTGTTCCCACTCTAAATGTAGATTGAAAAAAAAGACATAAATAAGGAGAATTCCAGAAACATCAATGAATTTAAATACAATTGAGATGTACTGTAAGCATGGGAAACAGTATGGAGCAACACGTTTTACTCAACATTCAAAAGAAGGACTGTTTGGGGAAAATTAATAAAATATCTCTATCTATTTCCAGGGAAATGCCGCAATGAATAATTTTCAAGGCCCACTTGCTTGGGTTTATCAACGCCAAGGTCATCTGGATCCAAATGAATACAAGTGCGGCTGCTGACACACAGCGGTGAACACCCTGAAACAACAGAGCAGAGAAGGTGGAACTGATATGCTTGTCACCACTTTGCTTGCCTGCACTTGCCTTGCTGAGGCTGAAGCAGTTTCATTAGTGCTTGTGTAACCCTGACATGCTTTGCAGCTTCACCCCATCCACTGCTATGATGTAAAGATGTAAAGCTCTCGCTATAGTTTGTGCGATTATGGCGGGCCATAGGCTTTATAAAGGGCATTCGCAGTCAGTTCTGTTGACGGAAGTCAGACAAAGAGAGCTGTCACTGCATGCATGAGACGCAGGCGGGTGACGAGAAGCGCTATGCGAAGATGTAACGTGGGAACTGGCCAGGTTCCACAGAGGATGGATGCTGTTTGGCCTTGATTTCAGGTTATCCCAAGCTGACATCGTGGCAACATTGAACTGAGCGGTAGGAGGGATTTACACCTACACCCCCATATGTGGATGTAATGGATTTACGCTATGAACTTTGCTTGCACTGAACTTCTTGGAACCGGACTTCTGAACATTTTTGGAGGATGGACAGCAGATGCACTGCATTGAACTGATTGTGGTTTTTTATTGGTTGTTTGCTTATTTTCTGTTGAAAACTAAATATGATTGTATATTCATTTTCTGCATTTTAGTGTCGCTTGTAATCATTCAGCACTTCCTCTGAGACGAACTTTAGCCCTTACAAGTAGCTTCAACTGGAGCAGGGGTCGGCAACCACATGTGGCTCTTTCATCCTTCTGTTGTGGCTCCCTGTGACATTGGAAAATAACAAGTATTTTATAATAATTAAATTTTATTTTAGTTTGTTCATCTGCTGGCTCCTTACGGAGCGTACCACGTCAAAACCAGCCTTCTAAATGAGCTCGTATTTATCGGGCGACAACTGCAGAGCTGATAGCAGGAGGACACACGCGCTCCGGCGTGATCTTCTGCCGGGAACTTGACGTGCCGCGGGGCAGAGAGAAACTTTCTGATGACAGAGAGTTTGCGCCAGTGTTGCCAGATAGAGTCACAGTTTTCCAGCCCAAAAGTCATCTGAAAACCGCGAGACCCAGCCAAAAACCGCCCAACACAGCTTTTGTTGATGTTTTTTTCGTACTGGACTGATTTAGCAAAATAAAAGATTTTTCTAAATAAAAGATATTTCAGACTAATAATAAAATGTGTACAATATTGAATATTTCAGCAGGCCGCCTTCTTCCATTCATTTTCTTAACCCGCTCTATCCCCGCTATAACCTGCGTCCTGCTCTTTCATCGTTGTGCGGCGCTGGAGCGTCCCGACTATCGTATTTTGCGCTCTCTCTGTAGAATACACTGAGGAGCGTGTAGCAGAGGATGTGAACAGGTGAACAGGTAGAGAGGAAAAGCAGGTAGAGAGGCGGAAGAGGGGCTTTGGCTTCAAACTCTGTCAGAGATGGAAACACGGCATCAGATTGAGACGCAGCTTTCCCTGCGGGAGTTGAAGCAGAGACTTTCTCTGTGATGATTTTATGAACTCAAACATGGAAACATGATTACCAAGTAAAACTCTTCAAAATAATAAACCTGATCTCTCCACATTCTCAGTGTCTACCATGCATTGATGTAAACAGACATCACTCCATGCAGCGATCAGACCAGAACTTCAGCTGGTGGCTCCTCCCAACGCGACCGCGGTATCATCCTTTTAAGAACCCAATGGGCATGTGCAGCGATGTATGTTTCAGACGATGCCCGATTGGCCAATCTACATGTCAATCAAGTCCTGTACTTCTCAGTGAGGATTTTGATTGGCTGGTGGATTTTTAAGAAGTGCTTTTTTTTATCTTTTCTGGCCCGCGATCTACACTCATGTCCTTGAAGAGCGACGTAATGAGCACCCTTGATATAATATATACATGCATAATATATACAATCATGTCAAAACGGGTTGTGGCTCCGGGTGCTTTCTTTACATTAGGGGCGGTCCCAAATGGCTCTTTGAGTAAAAAAGGTTGCCGACCCCTGAACTAGAGTCTTGTGGGATTCTGGTTAACTGGCTACACTTGGGCATTCCGTGCGCACTTTATTTTTTTTTGTTGACATGTTCTAATGTCTGTTTTTAGTAGCTTTACGGTATAATAATAAAGAGTGTGAAACTGAAACAATATGCTACCGCCGTCTGTCCTGGGAGGCCTGATTCTGGGATGACCTGCCCTCTGGTGCCAGGCCTGGCTGTCTGCTAAAACCTAAACAGAATTCAAAATGCCACTCCTCACACGTCACAACAAAGTCGTTCCATTCGTTCCAAACCAAATTCTGTGGAAGTCTGCAGGTTTCCAGAATTCTAAAACTCAAATGCAGGTCAGAGTTGTCAGCTATCAGGCTACTTTCTGCTGGAGTCAACTATCTGCTCCAGTTCAGAGGGCAGACACAGTCTTTGTCTTTTAAATTAGTTTTCATACTTTTCTTTTTGAAAAAGTTCACAGGAAAGACTGGCTAATCATGAACCATGTTGTTGTGACATCAGAACTGTTCAGATCTTGAGGTTGTACTCTAAGCTCAATTGTTGTGAGGATTACGTGGTTTAGTTAGGTTTTATGTTGTTTTTGATTGAGTTTCCCTTTGTCAGTTACTCCAGTTCCAGGTTCATCATGATTCACATTTGTCTTAAATTCAGTTAATCGCCTTCAGTCTATCTAAGGCCGCATTTACACTGCAGGTCTTGATGCTAATATCCGATTTTCTGATTATATCCGATTTTTTTGACGACCCGCTTACATCATCTTTTAAAAGTGACCCGTATCTGACTTTTGCATTTACACTATACAATGCTGAAACTATCAAACGTAGACATTCTGAGGACTATGTAGCAGTATTTCCGCCTTCCGCGGACCTCTTTTGGACTTTTGTGACTGCGGTTGTCATGGAGGCAAGGCGGCGACGGAAGGAGACGTTGCCTATGGCGCTTCTGAGGGGAGAGCAAAAAGGAGGGCTGCTCGGTTCTCTCTGAGTTTTGAATGAGGAAGTGTTTGCAGACGTGCTGTACTAACAGTTTGATCCAAGTGTTGGACCTTTCCTGCGCGATGACTTCTCTTTTCTGACCGTAGTCAGAAACACACGAGAGATTTCCTCGGGGTTCTCTTTTCCGTTCTGAACCCTCAGCCTCCAGAGTGGGCTAAGAAAGACTCCAAAACTTTTGGGGGAGACACCTTATTTTTAATTTACGGTTCTCCGACACTCCCCCGCTCCGCGCTCACACCCCCCCCTCTCTCCTTGCACACACACACACGCAAGCACGCACGCGCGCTCACACACACACACACACACGGTCCCCATCATACACGCCCCCCAAAGAAATAAACGGCTTCTAGCCTGCTGTTCCATAGTAACGGTGTCCCGCTTCATTAGTTACCGTTTGCGTCCGGACCGGGACCGGACCGGACATAACATCGGTTTCCAACTACGGTCTGAAGCCTGAGGCTGAAAGGTAACACGCTGACAGCAAAACCAGCGCACAGAAAGCACCTTAATAAGTCATGTGATCTCAGTTGGTGGTCTCCTGAGTTGCCGTCACTGACGTACGACTCGCATTTACTGGGGAATATCCGATTTGTCTGCTTACATGGCACACGCTAATGCATGTATCCGATTAGTTTCCGATTTACTTCCACATATGAGAGAGGCCTGTATCCGATCTGAGAAAAAACGGAATCCATGTGCTTTTGTCCTGCTTACACATTCACCGGTCATATCCGATCTGTGCCAAATGAGAGGAAAAAAATCGGAGTTGGGTCACTTGAACCATGCAGCGTAAAGGCGGCCTAAATGTCTGGGTTCCAGGTCATCAGTTCTGCTTTGTCACCCTGTTTGTTTCTTTGTTATGTTCTGGTCAATTTATTAAATGTCAAGTTTCTGACTCAGCCTGATCTCCTGCATTTTGGGTCCTACAGCACCAGTTCCTGACAATCGTGTATCCCATTCAAGCTGGTACATACTGTAGCTATTCCTGCTTTTTTAGGCTTTTTTTATTCACTAGACTGAATTTGATTGATTAAAACCTTCTCACATGATTTGAATTTTTTTTTCTTTTGAGTTTTTTTTGTTTTTGTTTTATTTCCATCTTTGATCCCTTCAGATCACTGGTTTAAACATTGATCAAACTGTAATCCTTTAATTTTCTAATGTAGATTTGTGTTCCTCTTCTGTCAGAACATCAATCTTCAACCTCATAACTCTCTAGCATTCACAACTATGCATCTAAATATTGATTCAGGTCCAATTAAAGGCTCCCACATGCCTAAGCTTGAAAAAATATACTTTTGATCTCTGAAGATTCCCTTCTGTAGGCTATGAGCTGGTGTGTTGGGCGAGAGGCACTCATCACTTTGGACAGTGAAATATAAGTCCAGTGGGCAGCTGCAGCCTCCCTGCTCTCCATTCATCAGCTCAATGACATCTTAAATTTTAAAACCTCTGAGCTGTCACAATGTAGGCTTCACAGTTTCCAAGTCACTTTAATAAATCAAGCACTCGTCCAACCAACTGCCACGCAGCGGCAGAGTAGCTTGGAGAGGCGACAGTGGAGTCAGTCGCAGCTGGAGCTTTAAAGTCATACGGTGGTTTTATTTCTGCCCTGAACACAGCACAATGTGGGGTATCTTACAGGGAAAATTCAGGTTGACATATAAAATATGTCATAAATGTACACTACTTAAAGTTAAAGGAGATTAACTTTTTGGTACATTTGTTGCAGTTTAGGTCCAATCATGACCTATCAGTATATGAATTAACAAATATATAGGTTTATCTGATTAGCCTTAACTTAACATTATTTGATAGAGAATTTGAAAAAAATAAATAAAAAGACTACATTTGTCATTGTATGCTTGTTTTTTTTTTTTCTTTGAAACACCTAAAATGTGCTCTGCTGCTAAAATGACAAAAAAATCAAGTCTTTCTGGTGTCACTTTCTCAAAGGATTTGCATGTTGAGCATGTTTGCAGAGAATGGAGTGACTAAGAAGACATGAGGATCTTCTCCAGAAGCTCGGATTCTATAACAGTCCTGGTGGAACATTTATGTTTTAACTGGAAATGGGGTCAAATCAAGTAAAGACAGCTCGCCCTAAACTAGCTTTGCTGCAGCTAATGCTCATTATAACAAGCCTGGAAGCTGCTGCTCAGTCTAATACATCACTGCACATTGACTGCTGGGACAAAGTCCTTACTTGGTCGGGTTCTGAAGCTTTTTTATCTTCTGTGGATACAGTATCACTCATAACGCATGACAAAAAGGTGCTTAAAGTGAAGCTTTATGATCCTCATCACCATTTATATCTAAGCTTGAAACTGTAGTCAGACTGGAGAGTGTCCTTTAGACTGACAGGTGACGATTGAATCGTCAGATCTACAGCCGGCTTCCTGAGTTTGAACTGACAGGCTTATTTGTGCCATTGATTTGGCCAGAATCAGAACGGCAGAGTTTCCGTTACTTCATATCAGGCCAACATGGAAACATGGAAAAACCACAGAGATACGATTCACTGAACTGATAATCACTGATGCTATCTACAGGGTTCTGAAGAGCAGGAATGAACCCCAACTTGACTGTAGTTTGAAACCTGAAAAAGTTCCAAATATGGCTGATTAACCCTTGTACTACCTTAGATGACCCCACCCTTACACTGACGTGTTCTCCCTACAATGACAAAGGTGGATAAGGTGGAAAGATTTCATGTAATCCATGGACACCAGTGAAGATCACAAATCATTGAAGAAAAAAGGTTCAGCGCACGGTCTAGTGGGTCTAAATGACCCAACTCCCAATGGTTAAATGCAGAAATAAATTATTTCTTTGGGTCCACCAAGCAGTCAATTATACAACAAACTGAATCAAGAAAGAAAATTAAAAATAAGTGTTCAATTGTCATGATTAGAAAATAAAACATACATAATTTTGTTTACACCTGGCAGTAAATACAGTATATATGTATACTTAATCTAGAATTAAGTGGGAAATTGTACCCTTCTCAAACCAGCCTCCAACTGCCATTTGAAGAACTTCAACATTTAGTATTTAGGTACAGATTTTGGTGTGTTGTGAAAACTACAATAATGCAAACCAGTAAGTGCCCTTAGACACTTGGTTTATCTCCCTTTTTCAAGGCTTATGTAGGGCTACTCCTGGTCCTCAACATTTACCACATTGCTTATATTCAACCACTCTGCACCACTTTCTGTTGGTTACTTTGATTGGGTACATTCAGTGAGTTAAAAACTGAAATCACAAGAGTAATCAGCCACAAATAAGATGGGTATCCGTAAAACAACTGGGTGTTGCATTATTGGTATGTCTCAATAAACATCTAGGCACTGAAATAAAAACAAAAATGTTTTTTTTATTTTTATTTAAGTGTGATAAAGTAAAAACTCAGGAGAAGGAGAGAGTATAAAGTCTTTACTGTATTTCATTCTTTCATCTCTGTTTTTTTTTAAAGACCCACTTCAATAAAATTGTGTCTTTGGTTTTTTTAACATGTTCTTGTGGCCTGATAATTGAGAAAATGTAAAAAATTGAGAAAATGTAAAAAATATGCTTAAAGTTCTTTGTTTGAGTTGTTGTGAAAACAGGAATAGATGAAAAATGCAATGAAATGATTATCTGAAATGAAAAAAGATTGTATTTGTGACCTAAAAACTACAGTGGGCAGGGCACAAGCTCCCTTCCGATGCATTCCCTTATGGACAAAAACACATGTTATAAGTCAGGTTTTTCATTAAACTTTAACTGCTAAGTCTTGCTTCTTTTCTGAGGAAACTAGCAAAGGGGTGATGATGAGACTGGGCCTAAATAGGCTTTCTCAGCAGAAACAAGAATGTCCAGCTTTGTGCTTGGCAACCTCTTTTCTATTCACGTGTGTGGGGGTAATATTCAGTGGTTGTTGCTCTCCAACTATTTAAAGCCTGATGTAAGTGCATTCCAACTCTGGAAAAAAATATGAAATGGAACAAAAGATAAATGATGGCTCCACGGCAGCTGTCAAAGCTGGAAATCAATTAGAATACAATGTGCAGGTGCAGCGGAGCTGCTCCTAAAACAGCTGACAGAGCTGGCAGAGTTCTGTTGCACACTCAAACCACTTGTTTGCTTTCGGGGCTGCCACTAAGTCCACAGACGCTGCAGACAGGAGAGGCTCAGATCATAATCATAGGCTTCCTGAGCGCTCGCTCCAAAAAAGCCCGCAGTGCGAAACAGAGACGACAGGAGGCAGAGACACAATCCTCCAGAAAACATTTTTTAACCAACCAATTAGTGACAGGATGTGTGGAGCAGCTATTTTCAGCCTGCACATGCTCGCCTGCATCACGCTGCTGCATCACACCGCTGCTGATGCCTGCAAGCTAAATGAGATATTAGAAGTTTGGCTTGAAGCTGCAGGAAGTTGAAGTGGATAAAAAGGTTCAAGTTCTCTCTGCATTTATCAGATTCTCCACTTCTCCATGCTTGTTGTTTCCTATGGCAACCAGTACAGCTGCATATCAGAGTTTGAACAAAATGCTGGAAAAAATGTATCATTGCAGCTGGAAAAAGTAAACAAATGTTATATTTTCAATTGTGTATATTTCACAAGGAAAATTTATTAGTTTCTAAAGCAAAAATATGTTGTGAATCAGTTTCTCAGATTGGAGGAACAGATCAATAAATCTTAATAATCTATACTCCAGGACAGGTTAATGACCATATTTAACTTAATGGCCTTATTAATATAATTTTCCTCTCTTTAAGCTTTAAGTCGTACTAAAAATGATTTAAAAAACTAATTTGTTAGGGTGTGCAGGAGTTTTTTTTTTTGTTTGTTTTGGAATGGCTGTTGTTTGCTTTTCCTCAGATTTAGTCCCTGAGGCCACACATATTTAACACCTTAACTGTGCAGTGAGATTTTTTTGACCTTTTCCAAAGTTTTACTAAGCAAAGTTCATAATGGAACTTGAGATAAAACTATTTTATTTCTCAATATCTGAGTTAGCTTGGATATTTTGTTCACATTTTTGGAATGTTTTCTTATAGAAAGAAACAGCTGGATCACTACCAACCTGGAGGGGCTGTGACTAGATGTGAAACTCAAAAGCTGCTAAACTAGAAGAAGAGAAAACAAATGTCGTGTACAGTTCTATGAATCGCGGATGACTGCCAGATGGACTCGGGTTCCCTGGGCTCTCGCGATACTGGAGTGATGAGTATCAATCTCATCGCTCAATACTTCACCTTGGTATCGATCAATACTATGATTGAGACACCCAGCCCTATAAAAAAGCACAATTCTTTTTTTTTTTTTTTATCAAGAATCAGACTGATATATACTGTTCTCTTGCTATTTTGCTGTTCACCTTTTCCAGTTTTGCTGATTTTTTTTTTTTATCAACATATTGTCTTTTCCGTCTTGATTGGCTGTAGAGCGTTGTCAAAGTTCCTGTAGCGTGTCTGCTGTACTGACAACTGTGTAAGAAATGTCTAAGAAATGTGTGTACTGAAAATGTTTATAATAATTGAGAACATTTTTTTTTAAATTTCATTTTAGTTTTAGAGCATAACCAGAGCATATAACCATGTATCATATGTACCACTGTATTAAAAATAAATAAATAAATAAAAAACAATAATGCATGCTAACAGTACCTGTGTTAAAAAAGAAAAAAAGCTCAGGAGTCTTTTAGAAGACCTCAGTCTTATAGTTCAAATGATACTTTTTTCCATAGTGGCAACGATCTGCTGCAAAATTGAAGCTGCATATCACAACAAATACATGAAAGAAGAAGAAAGGATCAAAACTTCAGAATTATTGAAATGATGAAGGTTCCTGTGTTCCAAACAATTGGTGTAAGTCACTTTTACAACTCTTAATTAAGCCCCCTATAAACTGTTGATGCATGTGTGCACAAGGCTGGAAATCAAATGGCTTCTGGCACTACTTGGGCATAGTCTGGATGGGAGGGGACAGATTTGATACCCTGCGATTTATGGAGCCTGCAAAGAAAACAAGTACTGAGGTGATCCTGTATGCTGGGAGGTGTGTGGATGGGATATAGGAAAGAAAAATGTGACTGAGGGGCTGTAAAGGAGATCTTCACCTGGCTTCCATCTTCCTTTTTTAGATTCAATCTATCAAACCTCTTAAACAGTCTCATCCAGCTAAGGTGGAGGCGAACACCACAAGTCTCTTGTCTCTTTTTTTTTTAAGTTTGTTCTGAAACTCAAACAATGGCATGCAGCTGCCAATTTATGTCTCCGTGAACAGAAAATGTCTGTAATTGTTGCATTAGAGAACAATAAGTAATTTAGCTGTAATTCCCCTTGATTTTTGTTGTGATCAGTGTTTTCGTCACAAAACAACTATCTGATATATTCATTGCTATTTTCATCTCCAATAGGAAATTACTTCAGAGCAATCAGACAGTCAATTGGAGACAAAGTGTAATAAAAACCACAATTTGTTCTCTTCATGTTGAGTCTCTGTTACTGCTGTGCAGAAATCAAAGTTGTTCACTCTGAATCCACTCACTAAAACTGTTTGATTGACGGGACCAAGCCTCTACCATCTGTTCCGAAACCAGGAGATACCAAACTGAATTTAACCACTGAAACCAGATTGCAGAGAGAAGCCCTTCTCCATTGAATCCCATCTTGAAAAATCAAATTTTAAGCCAAAATATTTAAACTAAGGTTTGAATCAGTTTTATTTTTATTTATCCTTTATTTTTCCAGGCAGGACAAATTAAGAACAACCTTATTATTGCAACTTTTGAAAAAGGAAGGAAAGAAGTTACACGAACAAGAAAAAAATAATTTTAATTGGAAAAACAATATCTAAAACTATAAAATTCTAAAATCATTGCACTGTGTGACAGCAGCATTGATCTTTCAAATGGTCATTAACCCTTGTGCTATCTTAGATGACCCCACCCTTCCATTGACGTGTTCTCCCTACCAGGACAAAGGTGGATAAAGGTGGAAAGATTTCATGTAATCCATGGACACCAGTGAAGATCACAAATCATTGAAGAAAAAAGGTTCAGAGCACTGTCTAGTGGGTCTAGATGACCCAACTCCCAATGTTAAAGTGCCTAAAGTGCACAAGGGTTATGATGGGTTTTAAGTCATTCCAGTCTCTGGCTCCAGCAGATTTAAAATACTTGGAACCAAGAAAAGAGTTTGATTTTTGGAATATTAACAAGATAAGTTTAGCAGAGGAGGTATTGTACACGGGGGATGCAAAAGCTGGCTCTGATAAGGTGGAGAAAGTGTTTTGTAAATTAACAGTAGCCAATTAATTTTTGACAAGTGAATAATGAAGTCCAATTCACTGATGCAAAGTGGTGAGTTTTAAATGGAGCATTTGTCATAAATCAAATAGCAGAGTGAAAGAGGGGTTCCAACTTTTGTAGCAGATAATTACAAGTCGATCTGTAGAAAACATCACCATGATCAAGAATAGGAAGTACAGTTGTCTGAACCAAAGTTCGTCTTGCTGAGAAGGTAAAGGCGCATGCTGTAGAGAACGCCAATTGTTGATTTAACCTTCAACTGCAAATGGCCAATGTGGGTTAAGAATGATAAAGTATTGTCTAGCCAGATTTCAAGATATGTGTACTCTGTAACGTGTTCTAGAGGTGTCTGATCAAGCATGGAGATAGTGGGGGTATTCCCTTTCTCACCAAATCACACGTTTTTTTCTTGGTTACATTCAACTTTAGACCCAGTCTGGAGAGGTAAAGGTGGATTTCATTAAAACTATGTTGAAGCTGTTTTCTCACTAAGTGCAGGGAGGGGCAGATGGAGTAAAGAACTGTGTTGTCAGCACAGAGATGAGTTTACAGAATCACCTGTTGTTGATATATTTGGAGAAAAGAGTGTGTCCAATGATAGAACCCTGTAGCACGCCAGTGGTATGGGGCTGAGAAAGAAATTATTCTGTTTTAACGCATTGCTTTCTTAAACTGAGGTAGTTTGAGAACCATAACAGTGAGATTTCACTAATATTTCACTAATATAACACTGATATAATATATCACAAAGCCTGTCAACAAGACAAGGATGATTAACAGTCAACTGCTTTAATTGTTGAGTCTACCCAGGGATCAATTTACCTGCCAATGAAACAAATGCTCACCTTAAATATATGCAAATTTCAGTACGTAAAAGTAAAACAACTGATTTAAAAAATTAACAATGATAAACCTTCAAACAGTTTCCCTAAATGAAAAAGCAAAACCAAACAATGAACCATTTCTGACACCAGATGGTGCATTGACATGGAAGTCAATGGAAAGCTTTATCTGAAACCCACCTTTTGTGGCCAATTGAGGAACTGCAGCATATAAACACATATTTCATACTTTATACAAGATCCATTAAAAACCACGAGGAGACATTTGCTGACAACCAAAGAAAGGTCAAGTTAAATTTACTTGAGGAAATTATCAAAAAATTGCTTTTGTACCCAGGTTTAGTTTTAAAATCAAGTCTGTTTTTACCATTTATTATGGACATCAGAATTCTTTTTGATGACAGAAAGACATAAAAAGCTTTACATTTTCTCCAGTGAAACTTATTTCAGTTGTTAAAAATATCACTCAAAGACACTTGAAAAGTCATTTCACCTTTTACGTTTTTACTCTTGTTTAAGCAACCGTTGGGTAATTACTTGTAAATTAAATCAAATATTCAACATTTTGGAGTAGTGTTACTTTTATTACATTGATAACCCAATTCTGAACTTGATTCCTCCTTAAGTTCAGCAAAGAAGCCTTTCAAGTGTTCAGTTTCTGATCCAACTAAAGCTTTATTTTATTTGAACATGGATCATAATGTACTTTGACCACCAAGGTGGAGGATAAAAGCTGCTTCGTGTGCTGTATTTAAAGCTGCTCAGTTTTCCACCTGGAAATGGGGAATCCCACAGAGTTTCCTCACAACAAACTGGCTTTCGTGCACTTGTTGCTGGCGCATATTCAATGAATTAAAATGTCACCTTGTGTGTTTATCGGTAAGGAGCAGCAATGTTTGCACAGTCAGGTTTAACAAAGAGTCTCCCTTTGGCTTTGTGCTGGCTCTCCCTCTGTGCCTCCTCCTCCATGTTCTTTCTGCTGCCATGGACCTCATGTGTTGTTACATAACCAATGAGAGCATGTTGCATATCTGCCTGGCAGACACAGGAGCCCGGTGTTCTTGCACAGATGACAGGAACACGTCACATAATTTTTCTGTTTGACTGACCAAGCACTGCAGCAGTTTGAACTCAGAACTGTCTGCTGCCTTTGTTTCTGAAATAAAAAAAGAAGAAGCAGTTTTTGATTTTAGCCTGCGGTGAACTTTGCGCAGAAACTATGACGATGAGCCTTGTTATCTCCATTCTGTGGACGAGCATGTCATCTGTATTGTCCTGATCATGTGTTTCTAATTAAGATCCATTAATGGTGCCCTGGCAGGGAGGGTCCGCTGCAGCTCGCTGAAGCTCAGCCGAGCTGTCGCTGCGTGGGACAAAGGAGCCGAGCGGTAAAGATACCAGCCATCTGGAGAATCACTGGCTTGAGAAATGCACTGCAGCAGCTGAGCCGCGTCTTTGGCTTGAGCTCAACATCACCTTTCAGACAAGGGCAGAGAGGGCTGGAAGCAAATCTAGTCAAAGTGATGCAAGATGATGGATCTCCTAGAAGAGGACTGGGAAGAGGAGCAGTCGTGTCATTAATGTGCAAAAAGGAGGTTTTAACACGGGAGTGAAAACACAATAAATGCTGGACTTTTATGTGTAATGACGGTGAGGGAAGAAAATGTGCATCAATATAAGAAAGTAAATCAACATCAGGATCCGACTGTGCCTTAAAGCTGAGACCGTGTCACACAGTCTCGATATTTTGTGTAATTTCCCCATAAATTTGGTCTTTCATGATACATTCATGTGTAATTCATAAGTATTTCTTGCATCCGTCATACATCTGTCGAGGGTTGCGGCTTCATGTAAATTACGCAGTTTATGCATATTTTTGTTGTTTAAACCCAATTATTACATAAATTTTGCGCAATTTTCGCAAGATGCATGCGCATATTTGTTGCTTTTTACGGGGATTTCACATGTATCTTTTTCTGCATGTACTACCGATGTAAAACTTTTATGTTGTATGTTCCAGAAGGCATTTTTACAGGTATTTTACAGTTTGTTGTCAGACAGAGGTACAACAGAGGTGGACAAAAACATTATTTATCCTTTTTTTTTTTCTCACCTAAAATTCGTATTTACGTTTTCTGTTGGGGGTTTAGTGCTGTCAAATGTTTTCTGTTTGACTTTGTTTCCCTATTCAGAAATGTGACGTCTACATAAGAACAAACATCCTGGATGCATCACTGTCTTCTTGTTGATATGAACCCCAATATTCTGCTACAGTCACACGTCAGCAGTTTGTGTGAGAAATCAGTGCAAACGTGTCTGAGCTTCTCGAGAAAAAAAAAATTAAGGAGCTTTACTTGAAATTTAAAAAAGCTTTGAATGCAAAATCCGCACTCAGATTAGACATAGTGCAAAATGGAAAATGCTAATTCAAGTAAATGACGTGATGTAAACGAAAAGACCCAATAAAAGGAGTAATCCTGAATAATGTTCCGCTCTCTTTGAATTCTTCCCAGAGTCTGCTGTCATATCTGCAGATGTTAAACCAGGATACGATTCAGCTGGAAATAATTAACAGCATAAATTTGCATCATTAGGGTGGATTAAGTCAAACAATGTTTGCATAGTGAAGGACCGAAGGGCCTGCCTCGCTCGCTCCAGTTAAATTCTCGGTTTAGGTGGGCTGCCGGCGTCCCGTGGGAACTGTGGATGGGAAATATGTGAAATCTTGGAGGTTGCTTCACTGAAGCTGTGAATTTGCTGCAGAAAAAAGTCACCATCTGCGTCTATTAACAAGGGAGACTGGTAAATGATCACCTAAGAGTCAGTTACTTAAACATTTACTTTTGGCTTGACTGCATATTTATTTATAGATATCCTTTTCAAGGATAATTTGAGGAAAATGATGACACACTTGCAGGCAGTCATGCCTCTCAGAAAATGCCTTTTCAAATGGAAAAGTTAACCTAAATAGTGTGGTTTTGAACATAATTTTGTGTTAAACTCCCTTTTTTGTCATATTTTTGGCTTTATTTCTGGTTTTGGTCTTTTATTTTGAAACCTGCCGAATGTTTCTGTCACAAAGAAACAAACTTTATTATTCTTTATTGGTTTCACCTTTTTTCTGCTGCTTTAAAACTTCATTCCCCCTTTCTGCTTCTCTGTTTTATGTGATTCTTTTCATCCACCAGCCTAAAATTCAGAAGCTTTTCCTGCCTGCCAACGGTTTTTGACTTACTTTTGGTACTGACCATGTTTATTCTGCCAAATTAGAGATGTTCAACCACCCTCCCCACCTGCCCCAAGTGTGGGAATGAATCTGTCTCTGTCGCTTTTGTTGAACCTTTTTGCATCTGAATATTGGATTTTCCTGCCTTACTGGATGGGTTAAATGTGCCTGACCTGCCACTGAGAAATGTTTTGCCTCAAACTATTTCAGAGTTGAAATGGTCAACTGTCCGCTTGCAATCCCACCCACCCTTGGTTCCAGTCTTTTTTGATAGTTTGATGGTGAAATCGCTGTAATTTGTCTGGTATAAAAGCACAAGCAAAAGTAAAAATATTTGTAGTCTGGTAATTAGAAGCACAGAATGCTGCTGTGGTGTAATTCTGTTTCAAATTAATGAAATGAAATAAATCAGATAGATATTCACATTTGAAAATGTTCAAAGCATTTTGGAATTTTAGGTTTTTCCATCAATTACTGCAAAAACGATCACAACTGTTCATTAGAAAAACGATCCAAATGGGTCAAAAATGGAAAGATCACCACCAAGTTTTCACTTTAATTTACTTACAAAATTAAAAAAGAGTCACCATTAGCAGGATGTAGGAAATAACATTTTGGAAGAAAACCTCAAAGTCCTAATTTATAAAAAGTAACACTCACTAAGCACATTCATCTGCCATAATACACTTCAAGTCACATCCAATTGTGTGGTCATGTAGTTCAAATCAACAATTTTAGAACCAATTAAAACACATTAAATTCTAATGCATCATATGCATTCTTTATTTGAATGGAAAAATTAAAAGAACATGACAATGTTTTTTTAACACATAATTATTTCCAAGAATGTAAACATTGTTTCTCTGTGTGAAGGGAAAAAACAAAACAAAAAAAAACAATCTGCATCGATTATTTATTGCCTTATAGATTTTAGTTTTTTCATGTGAGATTCCATTAACATGTTGTCTCAATGCTTGTTGTTTTCCCTTGGTTAGTTTCCTGTTGTGTGGGCAGCTGTCTGCCCAGCCATCCTCTGTCTTTCCTGCTATCCACCTGCTCCTGGATCCAGAGGCTTTTCCAGGACAGTTCAGAGACCCATATAATCTCCTCAGGATTGCCATGGGCTTCCTTCAGGAGTTGGAAACATTTCCACTAGAAAGCAGAGACCTTCTGACCTCTTGGCCTGACTATAAGATCTGGTTCCTTTGAGATCGTGGGTCTATTCCTGCAGTTTTTTTACTGGGTTGTGACAGCGTGCTACTATCTAAATACAAAACACTAAGTAAAATGTGCTGTGCTTGACATAAATCGACTGGATTTTTGATACAATTGAAAAAAGAATGCCGTCTCATCATCTGTGACTAACTGTTATCTGCATTCCTGAAGAAGTTTCTAAAACTGTGACAAGATGTATGGATGCTTTCTTTTTTTTGAAAAATCTTTTTTTTGGTGGAATTTTGAACATTTGTAAAAACGAAATTCATTTAAAGGGTTCACAGGGATGACTTCAAGTCATCTCAAGAGCATAAAGACATTAGGCTTAGGGTTTGATGTTTTTACTTTATTGTTTTCAGATTGTTTTTGTATAGATTTTTGGATGTTGCACAAGCATTTCAGCCAACTTTACACTTTGTCATAATCAAGTTTCTGATTTTCCTGCAAAACCTTTTTTTGTGTGTCTGGTTATGAGGGCAGCCATGGTGCACAGGTAGAGCAGCCAAACTCTTGCTAGAAGATCATTAGTCTAGTTACTGCTCTACGCACTTATGTGTCAAAGTGTTGCTCCTGATGATTACAGGTTAACGCCAGTGATCGGCAGTGGACCCATCATTAATGTGTGAATGTGTGTGTGATAAGCTGAATGGGACTGTGACGTTAATATGACTTGAGCCCTTCTAAGAAGGTAGTAAAGCCCTGCATAAGTATATGCCATTTACCATTACCATTTACCATAAGACCACACCTCCAATGATCTCATCTGTTTAGACTCACAGCCCATTTTTTCAACTTTTGATCCACTCCTTAATTCCCAGCTCTGTCTGCAAACTCGGATCTCGTTACATCCCAAAATATCCGTGCCTGGAATCTTTTACCAATTGTGGATTCAATGACTCTAATTCTCAAGATGGAAGTCTTCAGAGAAGGAAATCTTTTTTAACTGATGGAGATCAGAACTTCTTCAGGAGAAAGAGGCTAATATTTTCTGATTAGAACTGACCTGCGTCTGAAGGTCATCAGTAGGTTAAACCAGCGGTCCCCAACCCCTGGGCCGCGGACCGGTACTGGTCTGTGGGTCATTTGGTACCGGGCCGCACAGAAAGAACAAATAACTTTCATTACTTCTGTTTCATTCATTTCCTTTCTTCTTTTTTTTATTTTATTTTTTTTTACTTGTCCTGTCCAACAGCTGGGCAGGCAGATGAGAACTTAGGGCCTCTTGTGTTGGACATATTTTACTTTAACAAGAGGGGTTATTAATCTTCAGACAAACCAAAGGTATGTCGCAATAAACCACTTTTGTAATTGAGGCCAAACTTTAATAATTTCATGCCCACACCAAGACCCCCGCCGCAGCGGCAGCCGGAACGCCCCCAACGCCACACGGGAGCAGGCAGGGAACAACCGCCCCGGGCGACCCAATTCCACACCCAGGCCAGGGCCAGCAGGACCGACGCAAGGCCCCCAGAGCCAGAGAGCAGGGAGGCACGGGGGGAAAGAGAGTGCCGCCCCAGCCCAAGCCAGGAGAGCAGCCCCCCGCCACGCCGGGAGAGCCCAACGCAGGGCCCCACCGAAGAAGGGCGCCCACAGCCCCAAACAAGCACCCCATCACCACCCAGGAGTTCCGGGCATCCCCCCGCCCCAACCCGAGCCAGGACCCCCCAATGGAGACCTGCTACGCACTCCAGGCAGCCACCCACCCGGCCCACGGTTGGTCCAGGGAGGAGCAAGGCAGTGGCCCGCCGTCCCAGCCCAGAAGGGGGGCACCCCGGGGAAAAAGGGGGACCACAAGGGGTGTTGTAAATATGGCCGACCAGGCTAGGCCACAGTTGGAAATTTGGCGAGGCCCAGCGCTCGGGGGCAAGGACCAGAACCCACCCCCAAGGGACACGAACACCCCCGGCTCAGGTGTAATGTGAACCCCCTCCCCGCGCGGAGAGAGCACTGCCGGGCCCAGGAAACCGGCACCCAGGGGACACAGCCGCCTTTGCCAAGGGCCCCGTACCCCCCACCAGGGAAGGGGTAGGGGACAGATGGTCCTAGGTTCCACCTTCCTTGCAAAATGTGTGTGCGTTTATGTGTGTTTGAGAGGGTGTGTGTGTGCATGTGTGTGTGTTTATGTTGGAATGTATATATCGAGGGGGGGGAGGGGTGTGTGTAGTAAGGGGGGTGCAGTTAAAATTGGCGGGTAGGGCACTAAGGGGACATCTCCTGATTACTCAAAGTGATGTCCCCTCACGCTCCCCACCAAGGGGCCCTAAATGTCTAAGGTGCGGTTAAAATTGGCGGGTTGGGTGCTAGGAGGACATCTGCTGCTTTCTGGCAGTGATGTCCAAGCACCCCCCCTACCAAGGGCCCTACATGTCTAAGGTGCAAATAAAACCAAAAGAGGGGGGGCCCACTCCATACGGCAACCATGGGAGGGGGGGCCACTGCCGAGTACCCCCCCTCCCAAGGCGCATCGCAGGCTAAACCCCCCACCCCCTCACCCTAATATGAGGTTATATGAGGAAGGGGGTAAGTTGGGGACACCTGGAAGACTGTACCCCGCACAGAGAGAGAGGAGCCAGAAAGCGTCCCCCCCCCCCCCCC